>PVIW01001128.1:0-60645 GCA_004026585.1 Noctilio leporinus
GGAGGGAGAGGTAGAGGCAAAGATGGGGAGCAGCTTAGACAAGAACCTAGTATAAAGGAACCATGGACATGGACAACAGGTGGGATTGACTTTGGGGGGAATGGGTGGGTGGGTGGGGGGACAGAGGGGAGCAAAAAGGGGATGGATGTAATACAACAACAATAAAAAATAAAAAAATAAAAATAAAATAAAATAAAATAACAGCTTTGTTGAAATAAAAAAAAAAAAAAAAAAAGAGTCAATGACTCTGAGAGCGGTGTGAGACCAGGTGGGAACCACAGCTGTCGGCATCTCTTCTGGTGTCTCCAAAAGTTTTAGTGACAATATCGTCCACTTTTTCTGAGCTCAAGGAGCAACAGCACTTAACTCTGCCTACTCATTAAACCCTATTTTATTAACTTGCAATAATGTAAAGTGGTTGGTTCATAAGTGCATCAAAAACATAAGTAAATTTGTTTTATAGGAGTAGTTTTGGTTCAAAAAGTGTTTACATATATTGCTAGATAGAGATACAGATATAGGTATAGATTTATTTATTTGTTTGATTGGTCATTTGTTTATTTATTTCAGTGCCAGGATTTGTCAAACATGAATATCATAAAAATAAGAGGAGAATTGGGACTGATATCTCTAGCCTTTCTCTAGAGGAGAATGTATCTCTAGCCTTTCTGGGTTTATTTAGTCAAATTAAACCTATTTTTCTGTTCCTTTTCAACAAATGTTCTTTGGAGCCCAGTACACACAAATATTCATAGTGATAAAAATCATTGGTTTATTGTTCCTTTTTTAGTCCTTTGTCCCTTTCAAAATCCATCATTGGATTCCAAACACCAGTCTAACCTCACAGAAATCACTATATGTCTCAGTTTTATCCCAGAATGCATGAAAAAGTATCTCCAGGAGAGTGGCTTGAATAAAATATTTTAGTAAGTTATTCAGTTAATTCTCATACACAGCCAATTCTGAGACCTACTGTCTTAAATTATGGAATCTGAAGCCACCAGAAAATGCAAAGTCCAACTTGAGAGTCTTCCAAGTTAATTTCATTTTTACACTAGCAATAAGGCATATCAGCCAAATGTGAAGGCCAATAGCAGAGTATCTCTCAGATTTTCTGCACATGAATATAATTAATAAACTCACACTGAGGTTAATCTCTGTGGTAGCATATATCAGAAGAGCAATTCATGCCCACTAAATTTAAGTTAATCTATTTTTAAAAAGCATAAGCATTTGGGGCATTGTTTATTGTCTTTTAGCAGAGTGACAAAATGAGATGACTGGGTGTAGCAAAAAAAAAAGACAAACTTGTCATCCATAAAGAAATCCAACAGTGACTCATAGGAAAAGTGAAAGGCAACTATTCAAAGAAAAAAAGAAACAGCATGTCTACCATGAATTCATATTTGGCAATTATTTTGACAGCATGCAAAAGAGAAAACCTAAACATTTGCACTTACAAGAGACCAAAAAAAAGCATATTTGTTTGTTTTGTGATTCACAACGTTTGCACTCTGAAATCATACAGAATATAATACTGGAAAGACATAATTCAGTGAGACGGTTTGGGATCATATCATCCCATGAGAATTCGTTGCTACTATGCACTAAGAACTTTGTTAAATGTTTCTTAAAAGTTATTTCAACCAACCCTTGTAATAACTCTGTGAATTATCATCTCCATTCTACAGATAAGGAAACAGAGGATGAGTGGTGTTAAGTTACCCAAAGATGCACTACTAATATGTAGCAAAAGAATGGTCACACTTGGAATCCATATAGCTATTTCAGTGCTTTCTTCTGTTACAACAAAATAGGTGATTTTGTTACATGTGTTGGCCTCTCTTCTGCAATTTGGCCTTCATTTATTTCTCTGGCATCTCTAACCTCCTCATTCCTTCTTCGATACATCTTTTGGTAACTGGTCATTCCCACTTCACCTTATTTTCAGCCACCAAAAACATGCAATGCAACCTCCTTGGGATCTTAGAGTAATCGAAGTAATATGTGAGGACAGATACAAGGCTGGCTTGCAGAATCGTAAAAACACAGATCAGCTTTATGATGCCAATGTGATGTTTCAAGTCAGTTGAGAGTAGTAAACATATATACAATTTACATAAAGGTTAAGAGCCTCTTTCTCATTCCACAATAGAATCTGGATTTATGTCCACCTGCCTTCTAACTGTCGTGAAAAATGTACACTACAATAAAAATAGGACCTGTTCAGGAGTGATAGGAGAAACAAGATTGCAAATGAAAACATAGGTCTTGAGAAGGAAAGTCTTTCCTTCCAGGGCCATATTTAGTAATCTTGTTTAATTTTTTTTCCTTATAAGCTATTCATATTTTGTGTAACCAAAAAAAAAAAAAAAAAAAAAAAAAGCACAGACTCATGAACAATAGGGAGGAAAACCATCTTAACTGAAATCACCATGTGTTGGCCTCTCCATTGTCCAACAACCATCAAGAGAACCTAAATTCAGCCCTGACCTTCACCCTGTAGGCAATGACAGACATGAAAGAATTATGTACAACTGGTTTCCACTCTGAGTGGCTGGATGGCACAGGGTAGCCATGTAGTTAGTATAATAAGTATTCTGACTATAAATCATAGGCATTAAAAATTATCGTAACCAAATTAGAAAAGTAAGCAGGATGAAAGTAAACTCCTTCATTCATTCATCAACAATTAAATACCAATGAGATCACTATTAAGGTCCAAATGAGTTTGAGATACACACTATCAAATCTTTTTCTGTTGCTATTCATTGCAATCGTACCTGTGAACCATCCTTTTTAAGCTGATTAAGAATACTAAGGAGGAAGATGGAGCTTACTGTTAGATACAGTAAATGAAAATCCTTAGTCTATGGTCATCATAAGCTATTTTAGATCTGTTCCCTCAAAAGTAATGTTAGAGCACTGCGTGGTGGCTCAGTGGATAAGGTGCTGGCCTGTGAACCCAAAGGTCGCTGGTTCGATTCCCAGCCAGGGCACATAACCAGGTTGCAAGCCAGGTCTCCAGCCAGGTCCGTAGCTGGAGGCAGGTGAAAGGCAACCATAAGTGATGCTTCTCTCCCTTTCTTCCTCCCTCCCTGCCCTTTTCTCTGAAAATAATAAAATCTTTTTTAAAAATTAAAAAATAAAATATAATGAAAAAATTTTAAGTAAGGTTAGGCTTACGTTCGTACCTGTATTATACACATTTTACAAAGGGTGAATGAAATAAACCAGTCTCCAACTCATAGATGTAAGAGTCAATGTGAGCTGTTCCCCCTCTTTAACCACTCTTTGAGAGGAGAAAGGCCATTAGAGGCTCATGCCCATCTCTATGTACAAGAGAACCAGGTTGATTGCTTGTTTATGTTTTCCATAATCCAAAGAAACAAGAGTACTTGATGGCAGTCAGATAAACAGCCCACCCCTACCCTACACGGAGGCAAAGCACTCGTTTAAACTATTTTTGTTTCCCCTTTGGTAGTATGAAACCAAGAGTCAAAAATTAAATCACACATGTCAGAAATAATCCACTGTTTACCTTTACCTTTTATGGACCATTTGAAAGATGGAAACAGACATTTTACACATTACCTAAGTGGCACCACATACTTACTTGCTCACGTTACTGATCTGAGAAACAGGAATTCCTGAAAGGAAATCAATTTGCAGCACGGAGCACTGCTAAAGCTTGCCACCCAATAACCGATCACTGGCTAGGCATTTTGCAGATCATCTGCTGTATCATTAATTTGTATCATACTGTATGCAGAATCTTGACACCTTCATTTAGCACCAACCCGCACAGCAGGATTTTATGCCAGATGCGGTCCAAAAGCAGTAACAATCATTTACGGAAGTGTTTGGATCTTTACAAGATTCATTTCCTAGAGACAAGAGAGCGGGGCTCTAAGCTCATAGACACTACGGAGAGTTTACTATTGACTCATCCCCTACCATAGTGTTTCTGCTACAGCCACATAAAGGACGACTGTTCCCACCGCATTCTACAGTTTTTGTACCCATCCCCAACAAAGCCCTCTTCCCATCAGCATCATTATTATTTGTATTACCGTCACCATCCCCACTGCCTGACTTCATCACTTGGCTTCTTTACTCTTCCTTCAGAATTCCTTTGCTTCTACCTGGTTTTACAGTATTAAATACAAACAAGGGTATTTGTCTCTTACAGCCCCATGAATATCCTCCCCCCAACTATTTTTCTTAATTTCTAAATCCCAGCATAGATTCTTACCACCATCCTCTCAAGCAATTTAGGGTAATGATACCTAAAGACAAATTCGCAGTGGAGTTATTTGCATGGTGCGTTATTATTGAAACGTATCTCAGTTCATTTTAAGTTGCAGTTGATGGGCACACTTTAGCACAAGGCTGGCAACAGGAAAGAAAATGCTTTTGAAACAATTAAGTTCTCCCTGGTTAGTAATCCAGGTGTGGTTATTTTTCTATTTTTTTTTATAGATGTTCAATGTAATAGAGAAGTTTAATCTATCATCATCTCTACAGAGAAATGTCTGGAGTTTCAACCAAAATAGGAAAATTTCTCTCCATCGGTGAGATGATCAAGTGGAACTGTAATAAGCATTCATTGTTCTCCCCTCTAGCATTATCCAGCCCTCTGGTATAAACAAGGGAAACTCTGTGTATTTTCAACTATTCTGAATCTAAATATAGTTTTCACTCACTGAATGGGTTCTATAATATTAGCAAGAATCTGGTGACTTCAAGAATCCTATATTAGGATTTTGGCACCAGGAAGTGGCTACTGATAAAAGTCTGATGATTCTGCTGGACTTTGGGGTGGCCTCCTTTACCATCACCTATAGGCGCTGCCTAATGGAGACAATGTATGTCAAGTCCACAAGGGGAGTAAAATAAGCTTTCAAAAAGTCTGCAGTAAACCAGGATTAGAGGATGTAGCTGGGAGGTGAAGCCGTGCTGTTGGTCTCCACCTTGCTGAGTTGAAGACAAAGATGCCCAGAACAGAGCCCTGGCTAGTGTGGCTCAGGGAACTGAGCGCTGGCCTGTGAACCCAATGGCCATGGTTCTATTCCCAGCCAGGGATATAACCAGGTCTCCAGCCTGGTCCGTGGCTGGAGGCAGGTGAAAGGCAACCATACATTGATGTTTCTTTCCCTGTCTTCCTCCCTCCCTTCCCTTCTCTCTAAAAGATAATAAATTTTTAAAAACTTTTAGATTCCCAAAACAAGCAGGTATTCTCAATCACAAGTGGAAAAAGAGCAGGTGTTGTCCGCACCAAATCCCACTTCTCTAATTTCCAAAAGACCTTGTTCCGGGGCCTGAGGCCTGGAGCTTGGAACCCCTGATTCTTGAGGGAAAACACCACCACTCATGATTAAGAATGCAGCTTCATTAGACAAATTCTTCTAACCAAGGAAATAAGTAAGCTACAAGTTAGTACTCGGTCTTTAAAAAAAAAAATCCTTTAATTTCCCTGAACAGAGGAGGTAAATAACCTGGAAGTTAACATTCTTTAAAAATAGGTTTTAATTTCCTCTAGAAGAGGAAAGAAGCAAGCTGCAAGTTAGCACTCCCTCTTCAATATATGAGGCCTGTCCCGAAAGTACAGAGCACAAGTTGTTTTAATTTAATTCTGACATTGGCTCGATACTTTCAGGATAGACCTCATATGTCCTTTGTGAGAACATCCCATATAAACTGCCAGAGAGAAGGAGCGGAAGTCTCTTTTTTGTGTGGTCTCTTGTCCATGAGTACTGGGCAAGAAAGGCAGGTCCCACAGAAACCAAGGATATATGTCCTTTGTAACACTGTCCTGTGAAAAGACAGTAAAAACTGAGATAATGTTTAATATATGTGAATGAGCCAACCTTCAAAGAAAGATTTTTTAATCATTTTTTTCTCATCTGAATCAGGTTTCCTCGTACTTAATGTGATCCTTAAGACAAAACCTGCCCTCTTCACTTTGGTTCATTCAATTCCACCACTGTAAATATTCTAAATGGGTAATATTATTTCTATTGTAATTGACGGATAGATAATATTGTTTCGTTTAGAGTCAGAATCCTGGGAACTAGAGTTTGCTCTTCCCTCCCTAGCATTTATATGGACCTCTTTTATGACTAACAGGAATTCTGTATATGTTCAAAGACTTGGGATCTGAATATAGTTTTCACTCATAGAAAGACTTTTATTAGCCCTGGCTGGTGGCACAGTGGATAAGGTGCCAGCCTGCAAACTCATAGGTCGCTGGTTCAGTTCCCAGCCAGGGCACGTAACCAGGTTGCAAGCCAGGTCTCCAGCCAGGTCCATTGCTGGAGGCAGGTGAAAGGCAGCCATACATTGATGCTTCTCTCCCTTTCTGCCTCTCTCCCTTCCCCTGTCTCTAAAAACAATAAAGTAAAAATAAAATCTTAAAAAAAAAAAAAAAGAAAGAAAAGAAAGACTTTTCTTACTCCTCTCTCTTTATTATAGGCTTCCTAGATCATCACGGAAGGAATAAAGGAAGAGAATAAAAACTATACGAAAGGTCTGTCCCAAAAGTATCAAGTCAATGTGTCACTATAAACAGTTTGTGCTCAATACTTTTGGGACAGGCCTTGTATACTATACTTAGGAGACTATTATGGGCCCGACCTGGACATGGCATTTTCCACCTTCCTTATATTTTATTACTGAAATTCAGACATACAGCTTTAAGGAAGTCTCAGAAATGTAGTCTAGCCATGTGTGAAAAGCAGATAGATAAGTAATAACCAACTTTGAAGACAGAAGAAATCAGATACCCAAGCTTGGCAGGAGGAAAGGAAGAGGATAACAGAAAACACCAAGGCAAGATCAACTGCAAAACTTCAGAAAACTAAGAAATAGGGAGCATTTGGGACCTTTGAACCATGTGTGTGAGGAGGGGATGGAAAGAGAAGATCATGGAAGATCTGCATACATAGAAATTGGATTCAATAGATACCTTACACCATTCCACTTTCCAAGTGACTATCTACCCTCCACTCCAGAAAAAAAAAAAAAATGAGTTTATTTTACAGAGATGCTTGCATTTCTGAGAATAGAAAAGAGGTACCATGTAGATAATAAGTTAATTTTTGAAAGCTAGTGTACATAATGCTGGGGAGCACTAGAGCCCCTTTGCTTTTATTAAGTTCAAAACCCACCAGGCAACCAGGATTATACCATGCCTATCCCCAGACAGCTATATGAATATTACTCTCTGGGTGCAGGCCCAAAATCAAATGCCTATTGATACTCAATTATGGGGAGATTTTCTGCTAAAAATGTTCATCCCTTGTCTGATAATCCTCTAAATAAAATCTGTCCACATGACAACTGCTCTTATCACTGTGCCATCATTCTAAATTTCCAGTCACTTTTTATACGCTTGTCTCTGAAGTGTGTACCATCAGCCAAGGATCAACGCACATTGAAAGACATCCCATATTGGGAAGCATGCAGATGCAGATCAAAACTAACAGAGCAAATGACCTTGGAGAAAAGGCATTACAGAGAGCAAGGATAAAAACAGTTTGAAAACACTCAATAGTATCCTTGAAGAGAGAAAACTTAGCATACATTAAAAAGAACGACATATCCCCAGAGAGATAAAAATATGGCCTATTTATAAGTAAAGGAACACTCAGGAAATAGAACTTTTAGAAAGTTAAACGATTAATAGCAGAAATTACACAATGGTCAACAAGGAGAAAAGATGGATGCAACACAGGCATTACTTCCTTGCTTAGCTTTTAACACCCAGCTTACACGTCCAATTCACATGCTTCTATAGAAAGCCTTGATCAAGTTACTGGGGCATTTATTAGAGAATTGGGCCACATACCAAAATGAAACAACTTAGGATCAAATTCCATTTTCTGCTCTCCGTTATTCATGTTAAGTAAGTGTCTTATCTCCTTCCCTATATTTTACCTTCACACTCACCATGTGTTGCAAAATGATATGGTCCAAAGGACATGGGCTTAACATTTGAAAAGAAGAGGATTTGTTATGTGATCTGACTTCTCAAATGGGCAAACGTGGTCATTAACTTCAACTCGTTAAACCTCAGCTCTTCATCCTGAGCAAGACAGCTGATGATGCCTGGTTCATATGATTATAATGAGAATTAAATAAAATAAAGTGTGCCCCTGTCCAGCAAGTACAGTAGCTAGCATAAAGCAAGAGACCTAAATAATACAAGAGTTCTTGGCTTTTTCTTTCTCCCTGAGAAGAGTGTGTGAAATCCTGTCCTAGTCTATTGAAAAGAAAACCCAGTGTCATCTATAGCATAACGAATAGTCCTTGAAAGGAAACATTTCCGTCCTTTAAACAGTTTTGTGTTGCTAAAAAACAATAAACAGATTCAACTGATTATTTCACCAACTGAATAGTTCATTCTACTGTCGCTGTCTACTTGTAATCTAAATTAATTACTAGCTAAATGAATTCATTCTCTATTCCTTTTTGATTTTGTGGTTCAAAAGCTAATAATGACATGAAAAATCCTCTAGGATGTTTCAGAGAAGGTAAGTGATTACTTGATTTCCAAGGACAAATCCATAGTTATCTTCACGTACGTTATCTTCCTCTGCTGTACAGTGAGGACAGAATGAATTACATTCCCCTTATTTGGAAATAATATTGAATTAGTAACCATTATTGTTATGAGTTCCACATCTAACAGATAAAGCTTTTTTTAAGTCATCTCAGGGGCAGAAGTATAGTCAGCGAACAAAACTGTTTTCCTGCTTTATTCGAGTTCTATTCTTCATAGCATTTTGCCTTATACATTCTGTGCCACTGAACAAATTGCTAGAATTTTGAAGAGAGCTGAAATACAATCTTCTTTCTGTTTTTAATGCTTGTTTGAGAAACTCGTGAGAGACAACTGCATGGTCATGGGTCCAAGCCCACACAGCACATGGGACAAAAGCTCAGTCACTCCAGAAACCACCGGCCTTCCACACTTGGTGATCACCAAGCACTCAAATGACAAAAAGGAATTCTCTTGCTATAGCTAAAGATACAGTCAGAACTCACACCTCTAAGGCAGAAGCTGAGGGTTTTCAGCCCAAACCCAGAGCCCAGAAAGAACAGACAAGGAACAGCTGACTAGCTTCTCCTCTCATCTGTGAAGTACTGGGCTATCAGTGACCTGAGATGAGAAGGCAATCTTGGAAGTCAGCTTAAACAAGGTCACAGCCCCTAACTGTAAATAGTAGATCCAGGGGGCAACCAGACCAAGCAACTTTAATTAGAGTCTTTGTAGCTTGATGTCATCGGTGTGATTTAGTTCAACAAGTCACAACCACCCAGTGTGTTTGCTATCAGTGGTGTGTGTATTAAGCTTATATAACATGTTTGATTGATAAGGAATATGGGTGAGATGGGAAATCAACCAGAGAGGTTCTTTGCCGGTTCTACCACAGAGCTTAGAAAGTTGACATCAGGGTCTTCATTCCAAGGCCCGGTTTGTTCTCTGTTAAGCTGTAAAACTAGACTTCCTTCTGCCCACTCCTCAGCAAAAAGCTGTAAACAAGATCTTCTTCTCTCCTCTATATTGGAGAAATGGTTTTTGTTCAGAAACACAACATTAAAATTATTTAGGCTCCTGAAATGAGAATAGAATACCAATGATAAAATAGTATTTCAGGATGATTAGATGCTCTTTAGCACTTCTTCACTCATTCATGCGTTTACTTGATGTGTATTTGTTGGGCATCTACTGGTCGCACAGCACAGGGCCCAACTGGGCTTATAAGTCAAGGTAGTTGCGTCCTGCCTTCATGGAAGTTACAATTCAATTAGACAGGCAGGAATTAAATGGCAATTAAAGTGTCACATAGGTAATAACAGGAGAGTTCAGGGTGTCATGGGAGTACCTAGTTTGGAGAAAAGGATCTAGAGTGTGATGAGCAAAAAAGAGGCAAGGAATTTTTTAATTGCATGATTCATCCATAAGAAAACTTCAGTGGATTAATGCATGCTAAAAGAAACTAGAATTGTTTAATAAATGATTTGTAAGTGAGGAAACAAATGAAAATAAGGACAAACATTCTAAGAAGTTTAGGTGTAACCAAAGGAAAAAGAAATGGTATGTTAGTTAAAATGGGGAAGAGAATATTCGAGTTTACCTTTTATAACATTTTTAAGGCTAAAGATATTTTTAGTTGAGGAAACATGATTAAAAGTTTCCAAGTATTATACAAGTCAGTATTACACAGTGAATGCTCATGTTAAAAACATAAATTTGCAAAAACAATTTTTGTAAGTGACCTGTAATTCTACCACTTAGATATAAACAGGAGCAACATTTTGATGTGTAAACTTGAAGATTTTAATACATACGTACATAAGTAAACACGCATTGATTAATGTTTACTAATACGAGTTCATTCCATAAATATTGTTTTCTAACATTTTTTTCCCTGAAAAATGTATGCTGAAAATCTTTTCCAGGTCAACAAATGTACCTGCTTATTCCTAATTATTATGTAATCATTTCTAATATAATTGTCACTGTCTATCATGCTCTCATTAAACTAATAGGCTATTTTTAATTGCTCACAAAGGTCAACAATACAGTTGTAGAGTATACAGTTGTGGCCATTTCACTGATATGATTACACACTCATCCAATTATTTCTTCAGGATGCATTCCTACAACTATGTTAGGTCTTGCACTAAAATTTTACAGTTTGAACACTTACTCTAAGGCTGCCACAAAGGATACATACTGGGAAAACCAATAACAAAGTAGCTAGCCCCAGGACCTGACTGATTTAGAGCCAACCATGCTTGAGGATAATGGAGCCCCAGTGAACACAGACTGCAGAACTATTTGGGCACTTGGGAGGTTACAGGAGTCCTATCCAATGGAGTTGCTATGACAGTGAAAATAGGTAAGTAGCCCATTAAACAAGATACAGCAGAGAGGAGGCCATAGGGGAGAGATTAGAGAATCGAGCTAGCATTGACATTTGTGAAATGAGGAACCTGCCATCTCCTTTGTGAGCAGGGGTGGATTGGATTGGATTGTAGTTAAAAATTTGTTTCTGAATTGAAAGACCGATATATTGGCTATTGTTGATCAGAGGACTGTTGGCTGGGGAAAAAGCTAAGCAATTGACCAAGCTGGTTAAACTGATACCAAGAGAAGAAAAAATTGAAACCAAACACATGTTTCTAAACTACCAGCATCACTTTCTAATGTTTCATGTTAAACAATGATCATGAGTTTGCCTTTCCTTCCACAGAAGGTTATAACCAGCAAAGGGTCCTGTCTAGCGGTCATCCCAGAATATCCAGAGTGAGAAAGAAATATAATCTGAACAACAACAATAAGCATGCGGGGTGATAGTATTCATTGATTGCAATTGTTATAACAATCAAAATATTTCAAAATTGATGCAGTGCCCCCTTTCTGAAGCACATTAATTCAGAATAGAGGCAGAGATAGCCAAGTGCAGCATATGACGTAGCCAGGTTTTTTAGAAGTCAGCATTTAGAAAATATATTAACACATAAAACGTCTGAATGGGTTGTAAGATATCATACGACATAATTACCTATACATAAATTATCACACACTAGGTGCTGCCTTGCTTTTATTTCTAATTATTACAAACATTTACCTATAAAAACTGCACCCTTATTGTGTAGCTTGTTTACACAGTGTGGAACTAAGAATTGGTTGGCCAGCTTCGATTCTTTGGCCCCATTTGGCAAATACAAGCAGGCTAATATTTTGTGTTTGTGGAATTTTTTAATTTTTTATGTTTTTTATGTTTATTTTATTTTTCCCACTATCAACACAAAAGACAAATACTGTAACAGTGTGATTAATTAGGTTTTTGTAAAAACCTAAGGATGATCTTTATTTTATTATAATTATTATGTAAATACTAGGAAGAACCTTAGATTGCGCTCCTTACCTTTTTATTTGCATAATATGAGGATTTAGTGACTTGGCAAATGCCAATTATAAAAACAGTATAAACCTAGATTTAGTTTTATATTTTTTATTATACAGCTGAGTATTTTTTTATGCCATTCTATAATGTAGAGTCACCTTCTCATTTTTTCAGTTTGTTCAACAAATGATAAAATTAGTTCTTATTAAATAAGGTTTCTCTCTTTTTCATCAAATGCATTTTAGAAGGTAAGTCCTGGTAATTTTTATATACTCTGCTTTCTTTTACTTTTCAAAAATATTGGCCGGTTTGTTACAAATACAATGCATAGAAATTTAGCTTTCAACTTTACAATGGACTTCATTTATGCATTATCTATGCTTCCTTCTTTAATACCACTTAAATTTTTATTTAATTTTTGGAAGAACACTTAACATGAGATCAACCCTCTTACCAAATGTTTAAGTATACAAATAAATTATTGTTCACTATAGGTACAACGCTGTACAGAGGATCCCTAGAGTTTATTCATCTTGCTTGACTGAAACCTTATGCCTATCGATTAATAACTCTCAATATTCCCCTAACCCTGCCCCTGGTAACCACCAGTCCACTCTTTCATTCTATGAGTTTGACTACTTCCGGTACCTCATATAAGTGGAACCATATAGTATTTGTACTTCTGATACTGGCCTATTGCACTTAGTGTAATGTCCTCTAAGTTTACCCATTTTGTTACACAGTACATAATTGGTTCTTTTCAAAGTCTAAATAGTATTCCATTGTATCTGGATACCACATCCATCCATCTTCAGTTTCCACATCTTAGCTATTGTGAACCAGGTAGCAATAAACGTAGCAGTGATAATAGCTGAGATTCCATTTTAATTCTTTTAGGAAAGTACACAGAAGTGAGATTTCTGAATCATGTAATAGTGCTGTTTATTTTTTTAAAGATTTTATTTATTATTTTTAGAAAGAGGGGAAGGGAGAGAGACTTCAATGTATGGTTGCCTTTCACCTGCCTCCAGCCACAGACCTGACTGGAGACCTGGTTTGCAACCTGGTTATGTGCCCTGGCTGGGGAATTGAACCTGCAACCTTTGGGTTCGCAGGCCGGCGCCTCATCCACTGTGCTACCAGCCAGGGCTGTAATAGTGCTGTTTTTAATTTGTTGAGGAACCTACATACTGTCTTCCATAGCTGTTACACAGCTGTGCATTCCCACTAAAAGTAGCAAATATTCCAATGTCTCCTTTTACCCACCAACACTAGAGGTGAAATCTCATTGTGTTTTTTTATTTGCAGTTCCCTCATGACTAGTGATGTTTTGCATTTTATTATATATTTATTTGCCATAGGTATTTCCTTTTGGAGAAAAGTCTCTTCACTATCCTTAGCCCATGGGTTGTTCCAGTCACTTTTTTGCTATTGATTTGTATGAGTTCCTTATATATTTTGGAGATTAACATCTTGTCAAATCAATGACTTGAAGATACTAACCCCATTTAAAAGGTTCTTTTACTCTCTGTTGATTGCTTCCTTCATCATAGAAAACATTTTTAGTTTGGTGTGATACCACTTGCTTATATTTTGCTTTTTTGCATTTGTACTTTTGATAACATATCCATAAAATTACTGCCAAGGCCAAATGTCATGCAGTTTCCCCAGAATGTTTTCTTTTAATAGTTTTATGGTTTAAGGCCTTACATTTAAGTCTTTGATTCATTTTGTGTTAATTTTTGTTTGTGGTGTAAAATAAGGGTTTGATTTCATTCTTTCAAATGTGGATAGCCAATGTTACAAGATCATTTGTTGAGAATACTATTCATTTTCCATTGTGTATTTCTTGGCACACTTGTTGAAGATCAGTTGACCATGTATGTGTGGATTTATTTCTACACTCTCTATTCTGTCCCATTGATCTATGATCTTTAAGCCAATACCATATGGTTTGGTTAATGTAGCTTTATAATATATTTTTGATAGCAAGAAGTACAATGCCTTTTGCTTTGTTATTCTTTCTCAGGATTAACTTGGCTCTTTGTGATCTTTTGTGGCACCATATGAATTGTAGAATTTTTTTATTCCTGTAACAATTTATTTTCAAAAGGCCACTGAAATTTTGATAGAGACTGCATTGTATCTGCAGATCACTTTGTGTAGCACGGACATTTGAACAATATAAAGTCTTCTAATCCATGAACACAGGATATCTTTTCATTTGTGTGTCTTTTATTTTCTTCATCAGTGTTTTGTAGTTGTCAGTAGACACATCTTAGCCTTATTTCTGTGCCGGGTAATGAATGGCTGTCATTGAGTATGTCTACAATGGGCATTGACGGAAGGTGGGAATGCCCAACAAAGTCACCCTAACAGCTGACGCAGCAGGTGCCTCTGCTTTCACCGGTACCAACACTGAAGTAGAACTCAGTACTGTGGGGCACTCCCAAAACTATCCCTAGGGCTTGAGTGGACTGATAGCTCCACCGGGAGGTGAGGACTTGCACGAAAAGCAAACAATTGAAGTCAGCATTGCTCATTCTCGTTCTCTGTAAAGTGCCACTGATAATGCTCCTAAAATTGTTCCCCTTCTCTGACCTTTCACTAGCCCCAGCAGCCCACTCTCGACAGTCTATAAAATATTTCCTTAGCTAGAAAACATACCTATGTACAGAGAGAAAAAATTAAAAGTATACCCACCTACACACTTGAATTTATAAATATAAAGTAAAACTGAAGGAATGATTTTTTTTTAACCAGTGTAAACCTTTTTTTACTCACGAGATCCTAACAAAATGAGAAAAAATAAATTAAAAAACTTCCTTTCTAATTTCTAGTCAAGCCATTTTATAAGCTTTTCCCTAAACTTTGAACACATATCTTTCGCAACATATAATTCTTTTAAATATTTTATTTTCTTAATTCTTAGAGAGAGGGGAGGGGAGGGAGAAGGAGAGGGAGAGAAGCATCAATGGGAGAGAAACATCAGACAGTTGACTGGGACCCAACCTGAAACACAGGCATGTGTCCAGACCAGGAATTGAACCAGCTGCCTTTTGTTCTGCGGGACAATGGTCAACCAACCAATCAAATGAGACACTGTTCAGGGTTCCATATGATTAAAACACACACACACACACACACATACATATATATATATATGGAATGCTTCACAAATTTGCACATCATCCTTGTGCAGGGGCCATGGTAATCTTCTGTGTCATTCCAATTTTAGCATTTCTGCTGCTGAATCGAGCACACAAAGTATGAATTTTAACCCATAGTGGCATTACCATATAATTGAAAATATTGTGCTTTAAAAAAAAATGTTTTTCTTTAAACCATAAGGGAAAACTGTGTTCTTGAAGCTATCTCAGTGTGAATTGAAATGCATTTATTGTTATCTGTGACAATAAAGATTTTGAGTTACTATTTCCCTTGCTCTATATTCTACAGGAATAAACAGTATACATTTCACATCAAATAGTTGAGACATATACTATTTGGGACAATTTAACCCACAGCATTATATAGCTATAAAGGGACCACAATGTATTTTAATATCCCATAGTAGTACTCAAAGAGAATAAAAAATGTAAACAGTAAGAAGATACGCTTATTTTAAGTGTTCTCTGATCCTGTATCATTGCATAATGGTGTATCAAATGTGCTACAATTTTGAAGTTAGAGGACATATAGTATGAAAAATTATATTAATCATCAAAATCTGCCTATCGTTCCTCTTAAAATTTTTGTACTTCAATCATCGTGATAGTATCCTTAGATGTTTCTTAAAACTCTGATGTAAGCTCTATAGCATATCAGAGTATTTCATGTTAACTTGTATTATTGGAGGAAAAGACCCTGTGGCTTTCATAATCATACACCCAAGTCATTTTAGGCTCCATGATTTTATTATCATTGCCACCATTTTTTCCAATGGTTTATCTTCAACTACCAAAGCACAAATTAAATTGAAAAAGTAGAACATTTCTCTATTGCATTGCTTTCTACTGTTTAAGCAATCTTCTTTAAAGCCATGAGGAATGTGACAAGAAAACTACTTTGGGGTATACATTTACAAATTTGTCTATTTTATCTAATGATCACAAATGCATCTTTATATTACATGCTTTAGGCCTGTAATTTTACCATAGTAACTGGACTTGACTTTCTATTTAACTGTATATTTTATAGCTATGGATCAATTTAATTCAATAAACACCTTAGTATTTTTTTTTTTTTTTTGCCACACATTTTCCTAAATTCAGGGGACTAAGAAACAAAAGGGGCAAATAAAATGGTGCTGCCAAGCTGGAAGAGTTTGACAGTTCCTTAAAAGATTTTAAACTTTTTTTTTTTTTTACCAGCACAACCCTCTTATGCACCAATTTTACTCTGATTTAGTTATATAAACAAGAGAAATAAAAATGTCAGTCCACACAAAAATGTGTACATATATTCACAGCACATTATTTCTAACAGCCAAAAATTGAAAACAACTCAAATATCCACCAAATGATAAGTGGATAAACAAAATGTAATCTACCCATACAATGGGGTATTATTTATAATAAAAAGAAATGAAGTACTAATACATGGTACAACATGGATGAAAACATTATAAGTTAAAGAAAGCAATATAAAGACAAAATATTATGATTCTTGTTACATAAAATGTTCAGAATAGATAAATCTATATAGAAAGAAATTAGATTAATGATTGCCTAGAGCTAAAGGGTAGGATTAAATTGGGAAGTGACTGATAATGATAATGGGGTTTTTGGAAAAGTGGAAATGCTCTATAATTAGGTGATGGTGATTAACTCAATAAAAACACTAAAAAAAGCACTGAACTGTTCATTTTAAATCCATGAATTTATGATATTTGAATACATTTTAATAAAACTGATTTAAAAAATCAAGTCACTAAGTAATATATATATATATATATGTATATATATATATATGTTCACATAACATAATATGTTGTCTAAAATTTAAATGAAAATACATGGAGGGTTATGGAACTGATTAAACAAGATCAGACATAGGTTGTCCATCATTTTATTTTTTCCAATTTTGTCAGTGGTCAACATTTTTAATAAAAACAATTTAAAAAAATTTTTCTCCAACCATTGTTTGAAGATCATGCCCTATGTGCTTAGAAAAATTGATAGCAATGTAGGAATGATCTTTATATCCTCTGAAATACCCATTGATTATATCAAATAAACAACTGACAGAGATTAAACATTTGATATTTTAAATAAAAGCCCTAGAGAAATAAACTGAGAAAATGTATTCCCTTGATAGCAGAACACTTGTGGTCTTTGTGGAAGTTAGTCCCTTTCTTATGAAGAAGAGAGCAATGACAGAGTGACTCTGGGTGGTGGGCACACAATGCCACACACGGACCATGTTTCATTGAAATGTACCCTTGAAACCTATACAATTGTATTAACCAATGTCACCCCAATACATTTAATGTTTAAAAGAAGGGCACATTGAGACTAAATTCCAACACTTTGCCTATATTTTTCCATAAGCAGGAAATGAATGAATCTTGTAACAAGTTGTAAAATATTTTTTTACTCTGTCTTCCTCCCTAAAAATATTCCTACAATTCCCTCTGAAAGAAAAACTCATTCCTTAGTAAGGAACTGGAGTCCCATCCTTTTATCATAATTAAGATAAAAGCCCTGGCTGGTAGCACATTAGATAAGGTGCCGGCCTGTGAACCCAAGGGTCACTGGTTTGATTCCCAGCCAGGGCACATAACCAGGTTGCAAACCAGGTCTCCAGCCAGGTCTGTAGCTGGAGGCAGGTGAAAGGCAACCATATATTGATGTTTCTCTCCCTCTCTGCCTCTCTCCCTTCCTCTCTCTCTGAAACTAATAAGTGAAATCTTTAAAAAATAAAAAATTAAAAAATTAAAAAAGACAAAAGCAGGGAACATTTTGTCTCATGATTTGCCAGCACTGTCTGATTTCAGGGAGTCGCATCCAGACCAGGGCACAAGTGCACTAGCACAGGAATGGTAAACGCCTGGGTCCACATCGCCAACCCCGAGTCCTGTGTCAGGACAGATGGTGCTCATTCGCCACAGAGCTCCTTCCCACAGAGCCTCAGAATCCTTCTCAGCAAAGTGACGGGAGAGAACACGGCCCATCAGAATTTACATACGGGGTCTATCCTGAAATTACAGGCTGCACGAACTCTCTTAATTATATTGACATTGGCTTGATATTTTTGGGATGAACCTCTAAGCTTTCAGGTTTTGTGTCAATGCTGATAGTAAGGATAAAGTTAAGAAAAGGTAGGATTTAGCTTCAGCATGAGAGTCAAGGTTAATCTGAGCGCAAAAGGCTTCAACTAGGCTCAGCACCAGTATTAGGGTTTTAGCTAAGATTACTGGTAGAATTAGGGTGCTTTGGATGGTGTAATTACAATTTCATAGGACGAGAGTTATGTCTTAGAACTTTCTGCTTAACATTAGAAAGGATGTTGCTAGAATTGACTGTGTTATACCACAATAGATGAATATCTCTTTTTAAATTAAGCACTCTATATATTTATTCAATTGTAGAAGAAACAGCTGGTACTCTTTTTTTCTTAGCCAACAGACTCTATTACATACAAATTTATTATATATATATTTTAATTATTTTTAATGTTATTTTGTATCGGTGTAGAGCCTAGTGGTTAGGCAATCATCTACTTTACTAAGTGCCCCCCCCCTTTTTCCAGCACCTGCCTGGCAACATATGTATAATTATCGACTATTCTCTATGCTGTACTTTATATTCTCATAACTATTTTCTAACTGCCAACGTGCACTTCTTATTCCTGTCACCTCTCTCATCCAGCGAGCGCTCCAATTCCCTCCCCTCTGGTGATCATCAGTTCACTCACTGTGTCCAGGAGACTAGTTTCAACTTTGTCTTTCTGTTTTGTTCTTTAGATTCCAGCTATAAGTGAGACAATATACGATTTGTCTTTCTCCGACTGACTTGTTTCACTTGGAATAATAACCTCTAGGTCTATCCACGGATAACTTTAAAATACTGTAAAACCTTTCAAAGCTCATGTGTTTCTTCTCTTATTACTTATCTTGAGCAGGTATTTTGAAAGAATAGTAATGAAAGAGTTAAAAAAATCTCAAGTGATATTAATAACTGGCATCTTAAATTAATAGTTTTATTCAATAATTTTATATGACTCACAGACTGTATGACTTAATTTTATTATTTACTTGATAACGTTTGTTAGGCTACTTAACAAAGTCATTGCAAAGCATTTCATATCATTTTATCACCAGTTCCAAAAAAATAAAAATCCAAATCAAAGTGATCAAAAGCCAGTAGTAAAATGACAGCCACAGAGAACGGACCTGTGTATCTGGTGGAATAATAATAAGCCAAACATTATCCACATTCTTCATTAGAATACATGAGTGAGTCTCAACCACAATGTAAAATTTATATTCTATGAATTGTATTGCTGCTCAACTCCACCAACCTTATCCAACTTATCATCCTTGTTTCCAAACAGAAAGCAGGAAATGCTTTATAAGTATTAGGAGCCATGCCAAACAGGATGAAATTTTAAATCCCTTTAAGAAATCGCTCCTGTTAAATGGTAAAAACAGAAAATGTCCCTGACTGACACAAAGCCATCAAGTAAGTGTGGCTTACTTGCCTGTTTGCTAACTAGCTCTCTGCCTGTTTGCCTCTGTTTTCTAAAAGGATTTTAATCAAGGCAAATACATGTAATGAGCTACGAATGAAACAAAAAATGAGTATTTTAAAAAAGACAGCATAGAAATAGAAAGGTAAATTATGTACGTCAAGACCAAAGGAACAAATGCTCATATAGAGTGCCTGCCTTGTCATTTTTTACATTTACCTAAGAAGCGCTGCCAATTCAACTCAGACTTCCCTCATTGCAAACATAAAGAGAAAACAAGATGTTATGAGATTTGAATAGTTACTAAACAAGTCCATTAATCAATGAGCAGTTATTGAATATCTTTCTCATCTTTACACACTCTGTGCTCACACATGCTTCCTATGTTAAAGGATGGGACCGTAGAATGACATTGTCATTTGTTATCCATGTATGCCCTAAGATGCAATTCAAGTCTCAAGAGCAAAGTTACAGAGTATTCATGCAGATTTCTTCAACTAAGGTAAGGCGCTATAACATAATAAATCTAGTTCTAGTATTGCGAGCCTTCAAGAGAATCTATATCATCTCATTGGGAGCCAAGTTTCATGTCCAACAGTGTGTGAAATCTAACAATACTCAGCGGGGGACAACAGGGATGCATGGGGAAAATAAGGCTACATAAGAACTTTACCAGGGATATTTGAGTCTTGACTAAAAATTTTTAAGTGCTTTTGTTTAGATTGTGTAACCACGTACAGGGAGAAAGAAAGGAAGCTACAATATGGATTCCTTTGTGGTGAGGGCAATTTTCTCTTATTTTCCTTGCATACTTTCATACTTGTTATTTTTTTAGGCATTTAACAGTCCCAATGGAGACAGTGTATTGAAAAGAATGCTTCCTGGTAGTCTGAGTTCTAGTTTCAGCTTTCCTCCAGCTAGTCTTTCTCTTCATCTTTTCCCATTTATTTTTCTCACCTTTTTTTTTTTAAGATCTTATTTATTATTTTTAGAGAGAAGGGAAGGAAGAGAGGCCAAGAGGGAGACAGACATCAATGTATGGTTGCCTTTCAACTGCCTCCAGCTACAGACCTGGCTGGAGACCTGGCTTGCAACCTGGTTATGTGCCCTGGTTGGGAATCGAACCAGCGACCTTTGGGTTTGCAGGCTGGTGCCTTATCCACTGTGTCACCAGCCAAGGCTATTTTTCTCATCTTTAAGTGAGAAAGCTTTGCTCTCCAAGTTCACAACCCAGCTCTATCTTCCAGTAAATTATATGACGTTAAGCCAATTACTGAACTTTTTCCATCCTTTAACTTTGTATCTGGCAATAGGTTCCAACCCTGAATCTTAAAGCAACTTTTGTGAGGATCGAATGAGCTCACCTACCTGGAAATCTTAGCAGAGTACCAAGCACATAGTATGTGCTCAATAAATGTTATGATTTTTCTCTCCTTCCCTTCCCATCCTTCCCCTTTAAAGCCTCCTCCTGCTCTATAATGTATTTATATTGAGGAACGACAAATGAAAACCAATGCCTCACCAGCATAGAATCCAGCCTGGGATCTCATTCTTTTTAGCGCTCAGGTTAAGTGACACCACAACTCCATGAGAACGTCTACAAAAAAAAAAATCTCTTTGCCTCTTCTTTGGTAGCCCTGGTCACAAGACAAGCCCATGAACCCCCAGGGAGTTAACTTGGTCTGAGTTCCTCAAAGAAGCAAAAGAAGATAAAGAAAGAAAGGAAAACTTTATGCACCAAATACAGCCAATCCTGTGCTCTTTGTTGTGTATGTATAACTGTCAAATGGCAACCGGTACATTCTTGATTAGATGGGGTTGCTCCATTCTCTGGCCTGACTTGGGTTTCAGTGCATGAGGTACAGGACAGCAGGACGAGGTGGTGGGGTAGGGCAGAGGGAAGGAAGTCCCTCCCCCCCCAGGTCTGTGCTAAACACTACTGGTCCACTATTACTCTCTACTACTCCACGTCTGGGCCTGGATGACCTCATCATACATGTTTTTAGTGTGTCTCCTTTTTATTTCTTTTCATTATTATTTTTTTTAGAGAGGGGAAGGGAGAGAGGCAGAGAGGGAGAGACACATCAATGTATGGTTGCCTTTCACCTGCCTCCAGCTATGGACCTGGCTGGAGACCTGGCTTGCAACCTGGTTATGTGCCCTGGCTGGGAATCGAACCAGTGACCTTTGGGTTCACAGGCTGGTCCCTTACCCACTATACCACAGCCAGGGCCTAGTGTGTCTCCTTTTTTAAGTGCAGATTCAAACACACATGCAGGGCCAGTTTTCTAAGCTATGGTGGTCGTGGCTGGGTTACAGAAAAATCTGGCAATATTAATACACTCTTCCTGCAACTTCCCTTCAGTCACAAAGAATGGTCACTGTTCTTTTCCTGAGTTTCCCATTCCCACTACCCAGACCACGACAGCGCCGGGTGGGGTGGGGTAAAGGGTTGACAGAAAATGCCTTAATGCTGTTCTTCTCCATAATCTGTTAACCGTGAGGAACGCGCCCCACCCCCCACCAGGTTCATCTGAACTTTGAGGCCAAGTTCTCTCAGGCCTGATCAAGTTCACCTCAGTATGAACAGAGGTAGAAGATCCCTTGTCTTGCCTCTGTGGCTCCTAAGAGATAACTACAAAACTTGACCTGTACTTTGGTGTCTATTTAAGAGCTAGGCTCTTAATTTTGTCATTCTATTCCATATGTAGGAAGAAATCTCACTGTATTCAAGTGGCTAACTCTCCCTGGATGGTCATAATTACCTGGATTAAAAAGGGGCTCATTTACTGTCCAAAGACACAATCAAAACAAAACATTTTTGTTTGTTTGCATTCTCATCTCTCTGAACTCTCTGTGCTTCTCTGCCTCTGTCAGATTCTACTTCGATGTTCCCACTTCAGTGATCCCTTTAGAGAAGGGGAATTCTTCTGACTCCAGAGAGCATGCTGAAATTGTTTTCCCAAGAATGACTAAGGCAGTCAGACTTGATATGGGTTGTGATCATTGCTCCCCACATGGCCTTAGCAAGGAACAGAGCTGCTAGGAAAACCAAAGACTGCGATGTTATGCAAGGACTTATCACTCACTTTGGCTTCCCTGCTCGCTGCTCCCAAGGCAGTGATGGGCTACCATATGCACCTAGGAGAGAAGCCTGAGGCCATTTAAGGACATACCCCTAGAAGAGCTGCAGAAGTGAAATAAAACATAGCTTAGACCTGGAGAGATGGAAAGAAAGGTAAAGCAAGAGATGTCATGGGACACAGGTCTGGGTCCACAGAATTAGTCTTAGGTGCCAAAATGAAAACCTAGATACCCCCTTGGTTAGAAACCAAATGATAGGCTGATTTACGTTCTGGAATCATTTCATTTGGTTGCTATAAAATTCTCTCTACTGCATTATCACCCCCAACTCCTACTCAGCATTTTTTTTTCTTTCTTTGAAGACAGACTGGGTTGAGAATTCAGAAAGAAAAGTGTCCTTTTCTGAAACTTTGAAACAATGAAGTAGAAGCATCTACTCCAGCCAAATGTGCTCAAATGATGAATATGAAATAAAGGCTCTATGACATGGTGTCATAGGCTCAATAATAACAGTGAGAGATGGCACAGAACATTTTCCTTGGAAAGATAAGAAACTTAAATCCTGAGTTTTGTTGAAAGACCAAGTCTCCATGGAGGCTTTGGTTTAGAAACTAGCCAAAGCAAGACCTTAGTCTCCCTCATATTATTTAAACTACCAGTAAAACTTTGGGGTCACATAAAGCATGATTGTGGACAAAAACTTTTACTGAGGGTTCAGTGTGGGTTAAGCACTTTTGAACACATTATCCCAATCGACACCCACAGCCATCATTCGAAACCTTGTACTTAGGACCCTCCCCACTGAATAAGAAATTAGGAACATGAGGCTTGAAGATTTAAGCGAATTGTTCAAGGTCGCACGAGCATGAGCAGACCCTGTGCTGACCCCACAGCCCACGCAACTGCATCACATCATGCTCTGGCTGCCTCTGCAGGCCTGGCCCAGGTGAAAGGCAGAGCTTGCTTCAGGGGACAGCTTTTGACCTTGAGCCCATTAACATCGGCACCACTCATCTGGCACCTAGAGCTGCAAGTTTATATTCTGACTTGTTCTCGTAGGCATCTGTCTTGTTCCCCATGAACTGCCAACTCAAGAGTGGCTTAGTTCAGCATCCACTTCTACCACTTAAGTAACTATTTGGTCTTAAACTCTTTACAGCTTAGTTTACTGATCTTTAAAATCAGTAACAGCACCTGCTTCATGTGGGTGTTCATGAGTTCATATTACACAGAGCTAATACAGTGCTTGGCAAAGGTTTAACTCTTTCTATATTTAGCCAACAATTGTCACCTTTATCTTCAATCCCCAAGTAGCAGATAGTACCTGAAAGCTGCAAATAATATTATTCCTACATTACTATAGGTATAAAGTCACACAACTTTATCTGAAGTTTAATTTTAAAATCTAAATAAATGGTGATAATCATAATTTTCACCTTGTATAATTAATTATAAGGATTGTAGGATTTCATGTATGTGAAGAAACCAATGCTTAGCAGGAAACTTGTATTTGGTTACAGATCAAAATGATTTTGCTTGTTCTTTCCTTTGATTATTTTAAAGATATTTTATACTTTACGAGGCATTCTGTTTGCTTTCCTATGTTCTCATAGGACCTTGCAATGCATGCAATTCAACACCTATCACATAAGGCAATTATTGGTTTATGTCTGTCTGCCTCATGAAATCATGGTTCCTTGAGGGCAGAGGCTATGACTTATTGATATTTGACTTATTGGTGTTTAGTACAGTGATGGCATATGGTATGTATGAGGAATAAATAAGTAAAAAATGTATGAATTTTTTTAATTTAGAGAAAGAAAAACTCAAAGAAAAGAGAGGTTAAAACAGAAGAGAGGTGAGGAAAGAATGAAGGAAGGAAGGAAAGAAGAAAAGAAAGAAGAAAGGAAGAAAGAAGGAACAAAGGAAGGAGAAAAGATGGGAGGAAGAGAGGAAGGAAGAAGGAAAGGAGGAAAAGAAGGAAGGAACATGGTTACATTTGCTTTGCCTCTGCCCCAACAAAATGTTTATTTCAAGCTACTTACCTTTGAAATAAATGGAGAGAATACGAAGAAGTGAAAAGTAAAAGAAAAGTCTTAGATTTTTACAAAGGGCCCAATGTGTGGCACATCAAAAGTGGTGAATTTAGGTAGCAGGAGGCACCAATCTACTGAATAGTGTCTTTTTTATTTACAATGACATGCATAAAGAAAGGAATAGTTCATTTTACCAACATTTATTGAGCACCTGCTATGTGTGTGCACAGCCACACAAGGCCCTTTGTCTTCTTCCTTTCAAGGGACTCATAACCTAAGATATTTGCAGAAGTAAATAAATTACACCAAAGGACATATACAACCCCAAACTAGCATGAGATTTAAATTTACTAAAGGAGAGTATGTTCTATGTTCAAGCATCATGGAATATTTCCCAAAAAGAGAACATCTCGGCCCTGGCTGGTAGCACAGTGGTTAAGGCGCCAGCCTGCAGACCCAAAAGTCTCAGGTTCGATTCCCCAGCCAGGGCACATAACAAGATTGCAAACCAGGTCTCCAATCAGGTCTGTGGCTGGAGGCAGGTGAAAAGCAACCTCATATTGATGTCTCTCTCCCTCTCTGCCTCTCTCCCTTCCCCTCTTTCTAAAAATAATTAAAATCTTAAAAAAAAAAAAAAAAAAGAGAGAACATCTCAAATGTGATGTCTTGGAATAGTGTAAGAACCAAAAGGCTAGAAAAACCAAGTATTTTAGGTGGGGAAAGGCACAGAGCATGAATTACAAGAATATAATTGGGAACCTACCATTATATTGATATTGCTGGGATGTTAATCAAAAGAAGAAAACTATGAGATAGTGAGACTAGACAGAAACAAAAAGCTGAGCTTGAGCCCCATCCTTTAAGCAGTGAAACCAGAGATGTGGGAGTACACAATCAGATGCATGTTTGTTTTTTTCAATAAAACACTGAATTCTAACTGCCATAAATGTTATTTTTATAATAAATTTGGCAGATACTTTATCCTACACAAATGTTCCTCAAGCTTGATCACAGTCTAAAAACACCTGAGAGGCTTTTTAAAAATACCAGTGTAAAATATAACACTGAATTAAATATTATTTGGGCACAAAACCCAATCATCTCTGTACTAAACTAGTAATGGCCATTTCTCATTCCAGGGAAAAAATGTGAGACCCCAGGGCTGGTTTGTTGGTGTCAGAACCAGTAGTCCACTGATGTCTCTAGTGACAGTAAAGGCAATGGAAGGAAAAGAGCTAATTTGACAATGCTGTCTCACCTAGGCAAACTCACGCCCCAACACTAATAGATTTTAAAGCATCAAAAGGAAGTGCTGGCCTGTGAGCCAAAGGGTCGCCCATTTGATTCCCAGTCAAGGCACATGCCTGGGTTGCAGGTCAGCTCTCCAACCAGGTCCCCACCTGGAGGCACTTGGAAGGCAACCATACATTGATGTTTCTCTACTTCTCTTCCTCCTTCCCTTCCACCCCTCACTAACAATAATGAATAAAATATTTTTTTAAAACAACATCAAAAGGATTCTGCATATATCAATTATGGTTTATATTAGGGAAGATTATGGGAGTAGGAAATAATCCCCTCAAAAGAACAATGCTGCAGAGAAGATAGAAAACACAGATTAGTTTAAATACAATAGACAGGTTTCTGATTTGGCAATAGAACTTTAATACTTGCACAGAGATTGACAGGCTGCCTGCCATCTCTAATTCCCTCTCTCTCTTCCTTCTCCTTCCACCTTCCTGTGAACTTCCTGCAGTGGACTTGGGAATCAGCTTATCCTACACCTGGTGGCTGCTGATCACTGCTGTTAGTAGAGCTCACCCCCATAAATGTGACCTTCCTCATAAATGCTGTGCCTGTCTCCTCTCACCAAATGTTAACCCTGCATTTCATTCATTGAACCTCTTTGCAAAGTTCTCCACCATGGAACACAGAAATCCGAAAATTTATTTCATGATCCCCAACAAATGATCAGTTTGCTGCCTCCGTCACATGTGCATACATACATCATTCAGCCACATACACCCCAGCAGACAATTATGAGAAGACTGAGGGTTTCTGGGTTGAGTCAATTCTCTACTAAATAATATGCCACCTCTTACTTGCTTTAACTACTTTATGTGTTTTCTACATGGTGAATCATCTCAGCTATCTCTGATTCTTAAAATTTTTGGAAGTTCAAGTGAAGAGTTCGTGGACTTTCTGACCAATCAGGGTAATTACAGAAATACAATTACTATGTGCTCATCTTCTATGTAAGAGAATAGCTCTCCCAATCTAAATAAGTGAAAAATACTATCACCTACTGAGATCTGTCTTTGTGGTTGGCACTGAGTAAGGTTATTTGTCCCTCTTAAAACATTTATACTGATCTAATCACCTCCCTTTCAGTCCTTATAGAAAGATAGTGGAGATTTTTTTTTTTTAAGTAAAATAATTTCCTTAACTTCAATAGTAAGTGATGCTAGTGTGGAGTCCATATTAGGGTCCCCCTGGGAAAAAATCAAGACTTGGGGCCCCATGCAGGCCAGGCAAAGGAAATAATGCCTGTAAGACCTGACTGGAAAACCAGGAAAGCTGGGTGCATACGTGCCTCAATTCTATAGCCATTGGACGCCCATGGGAATCGGGCTATGAGAAAATGCCTTATGTCCTTTGAAGCCTGTCCTGTTCTTTTACCTCACTTGATTGCTCTATTGTATCAGCAGCAGAGGTTTTAATTTTGACTTTAAGTGAAATCACCTTCTCTATTTTATGGACACACCCTGACCTGGGGAAGATCTTAGTGTTCCTTCAATTTTTATTCCTAAATAATATTTGTTTTCTATAATTAGCACTGATTAACATTGATTGATGAGCTTTACTTGCATGCTGTATACCCTTAAGGTAACTGCATTCAATAAAAGACCTTGGAGGAAGGCAATCCAGGCTTTTGTCTCTCAGACATTGGCCAGCCTTCTATCTCCTAGCACAAGCTGCCTGGGAAGTATTCCTTTCATCAGCAACACCAGGGGATCTTTGTGGGTTGGGGGTCCCACATTGAGTGCATTGACTGCAAAACCTGGGCTCTCTTTTCTACTCTGGTGCCTCAGCAAAATGCTTCCTAGCTTGTCTGTTTCCATAAGCCATAGTTCCTGGGCTGCCAGGTGCTGGTTGAGTTTAACCCCTCACTGCAAGTGTGCTGGCACACTGGCAGTGTGAGGGCAGGTAACTCCCAGGGGCCATGTACCTGGGGACACTATCCTGCCTATGATATGAGGCTGAAATTCCTCCATAGTAAACAAACATATAGGACATATTCTTGCAATTAATGGAGTCACAATGCCTGAAAATAGCTACTCAATGGAAAGTTGATAAAAATGTTTTGCTTTGTGGTACCCACATTAAAAAGTGCCCAAAGGAAGTGTGTTTCTCTCTTCACCCTTTCTTTATGTGTCTCTGATAGAGAGGAAGTGAGCAAAAATATAGGACCCAAGGACAGAAAGGGCACAGTGAGCACTCAATGTTCACGAGTCCCCTCCATTAGTTCTATAGTAGATTCAAACACCAATATGAAATTTTCATTTTGCCCTTCCTTCTCCCTCTTTGTGCACTGTAAATATTACACTTGTTGATGATTCCCAGTTAAGGTTGTGATCAATTCTCAGACTCTTCTGTCCACTAATACGTAGAAATTATTTCAGAGAAAAATAATAAGTTCTATAAATGCAAGAAGCCTTATGACAAAGTAGAAGATGTTAATAGAATAGTTACAATCATTTTGAAGGAGAAACAAAAAACAAAACTTGTAGCAGACAATTTGGCACCTCTGGGTCTTTTCTGGAAAAGACTATTTAAATGAGACAATAAGAGGAAACCAATTTACAACTTAAAATAAGCAGAGTTCAGGTTTCTGTATTGCTAAAAGGCAAGGTTAGATGAATACTGTACAGTTATCATAAAATTTTTATCAAGAAGCTGCAGTACCTTTAATAATTCATTATTTTACCTTCTTGCAAAAATTCCTCTATATGCTTTTAAAATGTAGTTTTTATTATCGTGGAAGAATTGATTTTGGAGAGAAACCTTTAACTACATGGTGGCAAATCAATTGTCAAGGAATCATGATTAGTATAAACTAAGTCTATCTGTCCTCCTTACACATCTTTCAATTGATTGTATTAACAAAGGCATCTCCTTTCAGACAACATCAACTTAACAGCATATTGAGGGAAATACCAAATGGTATATAATGATACTTCTTCTGAAGATCTAATATTCACAGCGGTGTATCTTGTTTCACAATATACAGACCCCTTTTCAGCACCTTCATAAATGAAATTCTGGAGGTTGATAAATATATAATCTGTTGAGAATATGAAAATTCACTTTAGACAGCATTTCACTGAAGAATGGTAAAAGTTACATAATATTGATTGGTCAGGCTGAATTCAGTAGCATCCCAACTGGAGTGCCCAGATGAATGACCAAATGTGGGCCTGGTTGTCCAATTGGTCTTAGATGTAGAGAAGCAACTGGTCCTTGGTTAGATACAATTTAATTGCACAATACATCTCCCTATCACCCTGACTTGAGTACATTGACTAAGTTAGTTGGTGTCAAAAAAAAAAAAAAAAAAATGAAGATAGGACTCACAATGGGAAGGAACAAAAAAGAAAAAGCCAACAATTTATCAAACTAAAAAATAAAGAGAGAGCAGAAAGCTTGAATCCATAATAAAATGTACTGGCCTAAGCTTAACATTTCCAAATTAACAAATGTGTATTTTTAAAATGGGTCGGAGGGTTCCAGCATCCATGCCTCAGTTTGATAATTTCTAAGTTATGGATTTTAAAACTTAATTAACTCAAGGGAATAAGAAAAGACAAAATAACACAACAAAAACAGTTTCTGCAGCTTCCTTGTTGGTGATTCCCATAATTAGCTGATAAATATTAACAAAAAATTAACATGTGGCCCTGACTAGTAGCACAGTGAATAAGGCACTGGCTTGTGAACCCGTAGATCGCTGGTTCAATTCCCAGCCAGGGCACATAACCAGGTTGCAAGGTAGGCCTCCAGCCAGGTCTGTGGCTGAAGGCAAGTGAAAGGCAATCATACATTGATGTCTTCCTTCCTCTCTGCCTCTCTCCCTTCCTCCCTCTCCAGAAATAATAAATAAAATCTTTTAAAAATAATAAAATTATAAATAAAGTGTTAATTAAAAAAAATAAAACCAAAAATTTAACATGTTTTTCAAATGCTTTAGTTATCAAATGAATTATGCACATTATTTTTGATAGGAATACAATGTTTTTCATCTTCATTAAAAAGCCATAAAGAACCAAGTGCTTTTAATGTTCCTATACAATCCTGGGTTCATCAAAAAGCAGATGTTTTACAAAGCGCAGGTCTGGTTCCCATCCTCGCCACCTCAGCTACATGGCCTTTTGCGTGGAATTTGACCATTTCATGAGCTAAACCCGTGTCTAACGTCCACACACCAAAGAGCATTTACTCAAAGGGCCTAAAGAAGGGGTGGGATGTCACTTGACAGGTGTCCAAAGGAAACTCATTTCAAACCAATGGGATTTTGATCTCAAGATAGAAACAAAAGTCCACTTTTGCTTTTGCTTCACCCTTTCACATCCTCCAGGCAGCCCAGACCTCCCAGCCACTCTTCAAAGGGAATAAGGGGGACATAGGGCTGAGGGGACCTTTGCACAGCAGCGCTAGAGTGAAGGCCTCTGAACACTTCTTGTGGGATCCTTCTCACTTCAACCAAGATGATGTTGCCTTTGGAATCTGAAGTATGCGTGTGTGTGTGTGTGTGTGTGTATAATATGTATGTGTGTGTGTGTATAATACGTATATGTATATATATGATTGACAGATTATATACATTACATATAAAAAGTACAGAGAGATTTATTTTATCAGTTAAGCTTTAGTCTACTCATTTGTAAAACAAAGTTAATATTAAAAGCTAACATAAGGTTCTTGCGAATATAAAATGGGATAAAATATTTAAGCCCATGTCAGGGTTTAGCCTATAGTAAGTGCCCAATACATGCTATCTTTTTAGGAAACCTCTTGATCTGCTAACAGCTGGGTCTTTAATGCAGCGGTCCATTCATTCATTTATATCTAATATCTGCTGTGGAAAGATGAACTGTGAATAAGACAAATAAGTTGGGTCTTAATGCTCTTGAGCCCTACAATGTGATGACAACAAGTTACAACTGATAAATGCCTGGCATACAGTATGTAATCAGTATGTAATTAAACAACCAGAAAGGAGATGTTACTAGAGTTTGTAAAAAGAGGCTTGATCTGATCTGCAAGAACAGGGGAGAATTCTCCAGGGAAGAAAATTACAAGCAAAGACCTGAAGGATGAGGCAGTGATTTACACGGGTTCTGAGGCAGAAGGAATGTGTGCAAGAGTCCCCAACGGGAGGAAGCAGGGCCCTTTGAATGAGTGGGTTGATGAACACCACAGGTAAAGGTGGAGTCCTTTCAGGCAAGGCTTCACAAGCTGCGTCCCAGATTTAAGGCTCCATCCTAAGAATAATGGATGCCATGAAGGTTTTAATCATGAAAATGACCAATATTTCTGTCAACAGACCTCCTTTGTTGCAGCATGCAGAAGGAGCTGGAGAGGCTGAGAGTCTCAGTGGGGAGACCCAGTGGGCACCTCATGTACTCACCTGGAAAGAGAAAATCATGGCTTAGATAAGCATGTGAAGGTAACAGAAATGGAGTACAGTGAATGTATTCAAGAGATGGGCTAGAGTTCACTCAACTAAATAATGTCAAATTAAATACAGGTCATCCAGGAGCTAGAGCAATCTGTTTAGAACAAGATCCTCGTCAGCCACTGGGGGGACAACTTTAAGTATCTGGGATCCCCTGGCCATGAAGCCCTGTTGGGAACAGACAGAAATTCCAAAGGCCCAGCAAGTGGCTGAGATACAAGACACAAGACAAGCCCCCTGATTGCCATGAAAGGCTAGAAAATAGTAAAAACACTGATTTTGAAAGTTGGCTCCTCCCAGGGTTTAAAAAAAAGTAAGACTGGAATCTGTAAAGGAGAGGAAGCAAAGTGAATCCCAGGTATGGCCGGATCCACTTGCCTGTGGCTAAGAGGGTGGAAACGGAGAAGAAAGGATGATGGGATGTGTGATCAGACTGCTTGGGTTCCAATCCTGATTTTGTCACTTACTTTGGGCAAGTCACATAGCCACTTGTGCCTCAGTGTCCTCTGTCAAGTCAGGATGGCTACATGTGCTCCCTACTCAAAGGACCAGACAAGTGAGTGATTTAGAATAGTGCCAGGCTCATGTCAAAAGAAAAGTCAGTGTTATTAACAGTATGATGCATTAGCTGATCTGAAAATGTTCTGCTTGAATTAGAATGAGCTTATCAGCTCAATAGGCCTGAACCTGAATTTGGGCAGCATGGAGGCCTGGAGCAGAGCAGGGAGGGTCAAGCAACAGAGACAAAGGAATAGGGACGAAGAACCCAGGTTCCAGAGAGACCAACTGTGAAGAGCTAAAAGGAAAGGTCAGAGTACTTTGCATTCTAAGCTTTGTCTCGGGGAGACAGCAGGTAATATGAGGTCAATCAGTGAGATAAATCAGTGGTTCGGAGACTATGGGAATAAGGGTATAGACCAAGGATGGGAAGTGGTCGCATGGTTGTAGCTTGATTTTACATTAAAAAACATTTTTTTAAATCTCTCATAGAATTGGTTTTATTTTGTCATGTTTCAAGATTCAAAACACATCCAATTCCCTTATATTTTGCAGACCATAAAGCTCAAGATCTCAAGCACATTTTTAAAAATGCAATTCTAATCCATTGTGAGAATTTTTGCAAAGATAGTACATGCCAGCAGGCAAATTAGCAAAGGAAGAATGATTTTAGAATGAGCCATACAGTTTTTATTTAAAAGGAGAAAATAAGAAAAGCTTTGATAGGGTATCCCCAGTCTAGAAACAGAAAACCATTTTTTCCTTCCAGTTCCCAGAATAGCATTTTTCCTGCTTTAAAAATACCCCAAAATTTAGCATTTGGTGTGTGGCTAGTTTTGCAGCACTAAATAACGATTATTATCGTTTGGAAATGGTAATTAAAATGACAACATTTTCCACAAATCTCAGCAAGAAACTTTTACAGCTGCCTTGTAGTCGCAGTTTGTCTTTTGCTTAAGCTTCAGAGATAATATCTGGGCGGCATTAACCTGGATCCATCAACACTCTTGTCACATTAGATGGCTTTGGGAGCTGGTAATGGGCCTCTAAGCCATCCACCTTGGGGTCACTAGTTCAGATGTAGCTCAGACCAAGAGTGAATGAGAATCATTATTCTCCCGGTACTATAAAGAACTTTCTTTTGGATAAACCTGCAGTGCCTGGCCAATATCTGGGACAAAGGGAATCTAATTATAGTGCAGTATTAACTCTACGTTAAAACAATAATAACAGCACTTTGGAACTAACACAAAGGAAATACCTACTTTTTTTTTTTAAGTAATGAAACCTAATCTGTTGGCACTTCCAGATTAGCACAAGGCAGACAACCTGAGAGAAAAGAGGCACTGGCCTTATGCTTAGTTAGCTACTTTATCTTCTCCATTGCTACAGACAATATACTAAGGAGGAAGAGATACGTTGAGATAGGCTCAAGCAGTATTGGTTAAGAATCATTATTCCTCCCCCGACCCGGAAACCCGTGTTGAGTGGGGTCATGGTGGAAAGGAAATAAGTTGTACCCTATATAATTACTGCAGATCTTTGACATTTGCCTCTCTCCGCTCATCTATAAAATGAGAATAACAACAATGACACCAGCTCCTTGGCTTCTTATGAATAATAACTTTTAAAAATGCCTGAAAAATCTTAGCCCGTTGCTTCACTCAGTAGATGGGGAGAAGGAGAGAGAAGAGGAGGAAATAAGAGTGGAAGGGGGACAACCAAGTGTATTTGACCTACTAGCTTGGATTGGGCACCTGTGGTAGGAAAGTTGGTCAGGCTGACTACACAGTCAAGGCAGAGGTGGAATATTAGGCACTAAACAATCAAATACAGTTATTTTATAGGAAAGCCTGTGAGGGTCTAACTCATGACCTAGCATCACCTTGCAACCACACGCTTAATTTTCCAGTGAACAATGAACGGCCCTTCTAAGAAAACACATGGTGTGGCACGTCCCTTGCAATTGAGAGGTCTGTGTATTTGATGGAAGGAACGTTCAGTTCTTGCTTTAAAAGGCCAGCCCTGAACTCTACTCATTATAACCATTTGGGTTTCCATTATCTAATACTTAAGAATACGAATAGCTACTTGTTCATGGTTACTTAAAAACCAGTGCAAATATGCTAAATGTTTAAATATCTTTCCTTTAAAATAATGCTTGGCAAACTGTAAGTGCAGTGGTCCAAAACTCCACACTTACAGACCAACCAAAGTACCGTGAAGAAATGAGGATAAGAAAATTGGTTATCGTGAATGTAGATTTGGACACTTAGCATTCAGGGATAGTAATAAAAACCCTGAAATTTCTTCCAGTTGATTTCTCAAGAGACTTAGGTGGAGCTCTCTCAGGAGCTGGTCCTGAGCCCGGAGTTCCAGTAGAGGCTTTGTAGAGCAGGAGTGCCTAGGAAAAATCAGTAAGACAGCAGGGGAAGTAGGGCCAGTAGAGGGAAGAGACCAAGTCAGAGCTCAATGCAGGGAAAGTCTCAAACTCTGCCCGCCCTCCCTTCAGGAAGCTCCAGAGAAGCCTAGTCCAACAGCACATTGTATGATAAAAATGTTCTATATCAGCACTCGTGTGAGCACTGGAAATCAGGCTAGTCTAGCTGAGGCACTGGATTTTTAATTTGGTTTAAAATTAATGTATTTAAATTTAAATAGCTGCAGGTACTGAGAAGGTAGTATCTCATGACTTTATTATACCTCAGAGTTTATTATACTATCTCAAGGCAAAGAATGTGAACCTAGGTTTTTCTATACCAGTCAGTTACTGGCCTCACCCTACACAACATAAAACACTAAGCTGTCCCTTTGGTAGGCATTTGAAGTGTTCAGGAGCAATCTTCAGGTTGAAGCAAATTGCCACAAAATATGCAGAAACTGGAGGATGGGCACACAAGGTTGAGAAAATGTATTCAAAGATATTTGGGTAGGGCACTAGCAGAGTCTGCTATACACACTGGTCATTAAAATCAGTCCATCTTCCACCTCAGGATTTAATTGTTGAAGTTATAGTTCTTCCAAGTAACTTATCTTTGGGCCAGTGCTTCTTGGATAGGCCTCTTGGCTCTACAAATACAGTCCCATGCTAAACAAGTTACTCTGCAGTTGAGTCCCTTGATGGGAGCATTAAATGTTCTGTCCAAATAATGTTCATCTCCTGACAATGGACCTGGATCTCAAGAAAGCACCAAAGACTATTCCTATTCTGCTAGGTAAAGTCAGAACCCTGCCTAGCTTGAACTTACTTGGAGATGTTATGAACCCTTACCCAAAACTGATCGGATGATTTTAATTTCAGGAATCTGACAGGTGGGATGCTGGGGGGAAGGTAAGCAATTCAGAACCTCTCCGGGGGAAGCAACCTGTATGATAATGTTTCAAGAAGCAAAAAGCTGACTTTGCTGATCCTAGACTCAAAGCATATCCTGGCTCTAAGTGTTTTTCTTTTCCAAGAATTTTAGGGAGAAAAATAATAAAATTTTGATCCCTGGCAAAAGTCATGGCCATACCTACCATTTGTGATGCAAGCAAGAATCGTGTTGTTAAAAAATTCAAGTAGGTTGTAATAAAAGGGCGAAAAAAAGAGCTGAACATTATGAAGTTATACTATTAAGCTAATTGGCTCATTTTTCCCCCAAACCAATCATCATTTTGTTGTTAATGTAGCTATTTAGAACCGATGACCAACTGTTCTTCCTACTAGGCCTACAGATGACAGGTAATCACAAAATGTCGGTAAAAAACCTTTGTCCCAGGTGCTAGTGCCTACAGCGTTCCACTGATTGATAGCCTTTACATGTTCCCTGAAGTAGTAATATTAGAGAAGAAGAAATGGAGATTAAAAAATTAAGTCCAACTTGGAAGAACTCAAAACTCTCAAATCTTCATGCCATGCTCCCTGCCAAGCCCAGAGAAGCTCCCCACCAGAGACTCTGAACATAATGGTCTTGCCTTATCTGGCCTTTAGCTTCCTCCTCTGGAAAAGTAAGTGTGGCTATATGAGCTCTTCCCCAGAGACCTTCCCATGTTATTTTGTACTTTATGGGAAAGTGCACTGAACCGGGAGTCAAAAGCCCTCAACTACAATCCTGATGTTATAGAAGGTGTGTAGACCTTAGGTAAGCACCCAGATATTTTTATCTCCCACTCCATTGTTCTTTCCACTTTATTGTTGTGTAGAAGACAGAAAGGGGTGAGTGTAGCAAAGACCTCAGAAATAAGCTTAGGTTTTCATCTGCTTTGGATTTGTGACCAAGGAGATATGGTTTACTAGTTCAGTTCTCCTTATACAAACCATAGAAATTAGGTTCTTTTTCAAGACAAAGATTTAAATGCAATAAAGGCCATTTATTGGCTGATACAATTGTGAAGCCTAGAGACAGTTCTGATTTCACTGGATTTAGGGGTTCAAATGACATCACTGACACCTGGCATCTTGCCATTCTGAGGTTCTGCCTTCCTTTGTTTGGGATTTACTTCTAGCTCTCCATGGAGGTGCCTTGGAGCTCCAGGTTCACTGCCTCATCAAGAGAAAGGGCTGATAATTCTGGAAGCTTCCACACAGATCCTGAGAATGTCCCAGTGTGGGTCTGAACTAATCACTGTGCTCCGCAAAATGCTACCTCTTATTGGCTGGGACTACCTAGGCTGTATTGCAGAAAGGAAATGAAATTAGTCAGATGGGTCAGCAAGAAAAGACAAGTACTATGGAATGTTCCTGAGATTAGGCAACTTTCTTTCTCTGAAGAATTAAGATAATAACATTACTCTCTAGAACATTATAAGAACAAATAAAATAAAATTTATTAAGAAGCTGATATTCTGCTTGGAACACTAGAAAAACACAATAATTGCTCATTTTCCGTCCATATATATCAATTCTAGATCTTTAGGCTGGTTTATCAAAATATCCATGACTTTCTTAGATTCCCCTACCAAAAAGAAAAAAATAAAAAGTGGTATTAATGCTATCTATATGTAGCAAATACAATAAACATTATATACCCAGACATACTAGTCTCCCTTGCCCCATATTAGTTATAGGTTTTTGCCTAGTAAATAATCACAAGTGTAGTGGTTTAAAACAATACACACTTGTTCTGTGGGTCAGAAGTCCAGGGACTCACAAGACTGCAGCCCAGGGGCCAGGTGGACCATGTTCTCATCTCAGCAATGAAGAAAGAATCCACCTCTAAACTCACTTAGGTTGCTGGCAGAACTCCCTTCGCTGCAGCTGAGGGAGGGAATAGCCTCCAGTCTTATAGGCTATTGGCTGGAGGCCACCCTCAGGTCCTAGATACACACACAGTTCTCTACCTCATTACCCTCTTCAGAGGCAGTGCACAGTAGGGCTTCTGGCTTCTTCCAGTTCCACAGGAGAATTTCTCTTTCTCTCATTCAGCTAAGACTTACTCAACCAAAACTTAATCAAGAAGAGTGACAGCTCATCAACTTTGTCTTTTATGTTCTATTGGTTAGTGACACATTGAAGGTTCTAGTCACACTCAGGCTAAAGGGACTATTCCCAGGCATGACGAATGAGGGACCCACTTCAGGTACATCCACAATACTTCCCCATGGCAACACTGGGTATTTGTAAAAGACTATCAAGTACATTAAGGCCTTGGGTCCACCTAGAAAATATTGTAAATCAGCTAAATAAGAATTATCTGTATTTACTTGGCTGGTGTGGCTCAGTGGATTGGTAACAGCCTGCAAACCCAAGGGTAACTGGTTCAATTCCCCAGTCAGGGCACATAAACCTGGTTGTAAGCCAGGTCCCCAGCTGGAGGCAGGTGAAAGGCAACCATACATTGATGTTTCTCTCCCTTTCTTCCTCCCTCCCTGACCTTCTCTCTAAAAATAATGAATAAAATCTTTGACAAAAAAAAAAAAAGGAATTGTCTGTATTCAATAGAAGAAAACAAATTAATTAAGCAAGGTTAAACAAAGGTCTAGAATGCATAGGTAATTAGTAGCAAAATAAAGCACCCATAACTTTTGTAGTCTCAGTACCTTTTTCTCTCTGCCACATCATGTTACCCTGTAATGACTACCAAACGTCAGTCTCTTGAGAGCCACCTTCACAAAACTAGCCCATCGGCAGGTTGATCTAATATTATATAGGTAATCATTTAAAAAAGAAATAGTTCATGTTCTTTACTTAAATACATTGGTTTTAATAACACTATGTTGGTACTGCACATGGAAGAGCAATATCAGTTACCACAAGTAGAAGAAAGCAATAGATGAATATACAGATAAAAAATGAAGAGTACTTGTGTCTTACCTAAATTCGTGTGGTATGTCACTAAGGTATGTTACCCAGGAGAACTACCAGTAACAGATACGTTGAAAACTACCAAAAAATTGTGCCCATCCTCCTGTTCCTAATTACAGCTTAGACGGAGGAACTTGGGGTGTATAGCAATATATCCCTGCTCCCCAAAGAAGATGTGTTCCCTACAAGGTGGCAAGGAGCCCAGCAAGTGCTCTGGACACGCTGGTGGCTGCCTCAGAAGGCAGCAGTGCGTCTCCTTAGGCACTGATGTGACTTTGGGCGAGGGAGAAGCAACAGGAAAGAAATGCAATTAGCAAATATAATTAGCTCCGACACATTTAAGCGTTTCTCCTTCCCTTTCTATCTCCAAAGCTACACAGAGCTCTGTGTATATTTTGCCTATCAGCCAATGCATACATTTTATGGTTTCCTTCTCCTCCTCCTTGTTTCCCTCAACACCTTTCTCATGATTCTTTCAAGGTGCTGGAGTTCACAAATTTGGAAATTGGTGGGGAGATGCCTCATGCTTGTTCTATTTCTTCCCACCCCCTTTCCACCAGTGATTTGTCTCTAGAGGTGGCTCTATTTCTGTTCAAATTCTCTTTAAAAAGATGCCTTAAGACTCTTTCATGTCATTTGTTTTTAGTGCCGCTTTTTAAGGCAGAGTCTCCCAACCGTATTTATTACCAAAATTTTATTCCACCAGGCTCACTACGGACTCCTAGGGATATGCTTCTCTAAATCAGCATACTGACTTTAAAGTTCATATTTTGTCACAACAAATGGGACAGATGTGCTAATTCTATTCTCTTATCTTCCCTGACAGGAAGTAAAGGTTCATAAAAAATAAATAAGATACGCACAAATAGGGACAGGACAAATATGCTGCTTATGTATAATAAGCACATTTGAATAATTAACCAACCCCAGCTAGCTTCTGCATAATTCTCTTAACCACTGAAGAAACAAGGAAAGAAAAGAAACGTTTGCCTTGGTTTAAAGAGAAAGCAGGAGCCCCACCATATCAGTACTTTCTCTAACACCAAGATAGGTCGTGTAAATCAGTAGTAACAACAACTGACACTGGCACTGAAAAGCTCCCCTGCAACCATGTTGTGCTCGTATTTGATCCTTGGAATAACCCTGCTATGTATTTGCTCAACCCATGACCCCTGAAATACATCAAATCCTCCATGGAAACCGGCCACCACAACAGCGTCTGGATGACTGTTTGCCACTGTTGTGAACCCTCCGATTTGCCTGTCAGGTCTATTGCTTTGCACGTGCATCGCCTTGGATTGCTAATTTTCTAATCCCAGACCCTGAGGTCTACTTTGCAAGTACCCGTTTATTTCAATAAATTATGTAGATTTTCTTTTCAGGTGTTCTGCAACCCTTCCCTGCCCAATCACAACTGTCACACTCCTTTAATTTTCATGCACCCAAATTCTGCATTACCTTGAACTCTGTGAACTGTGAGACTAGACTGTCATAATTACCTTCTGGAAGCATCACCGCTTGTAGGTAGACAGAAACCTGCTTATAATCATGATCTGAGCATAGTTACTGTGCGTGATTGAGATCAAGCCTCAATCTGCAGGAGCTGGCGGTTGAGGTAAGGTACAGAAAGAGACCTTTGGAAGTAAGGAACCCCAAGGCCAGCTCCTAAGAGGTTGACAAATAATCTATTTAGATTTTGAAGTCACTGAAATGGGATGAAATTAGTAACAAGAAAGGAGGATAGTGAATTGAGGGCTCAACTTATAAATGAATAAGGTTACTAGATGAAAGATAAGAGGGAGGTTAAGTTGTCCCAGAAACTATGATTTTTGATGGAGGTAAAGGAGGAGGAGGGGGGAGGAGGGGGGAGGGGAGGGGGAAGGAGGGAGGGGAGGGGGAAGGGGAGGAGGAGGAGGAGGGGGAGGAGGAGGAGCAGCAGCAGCAGCAGCCTGAAAACAAGAGAGAGAAGACCCTATGGGCCATGAGGTATGTGAAGTAAAAACTGAAAATCAGCTTCAACTCATGGGTACTGTAGGAGACACATGTGCATGCAACTGTGACCTGGAGAGCTTACTAAAGATCCAGAGTCCCAGACCCCACCTCCAGAGTTCCTAATTCAGTGGATCTGGGACAAGACCTGAGACTTCGCAGTTTCAACTAGTTCCCAGATCCTGCTGCTGACCCTGGCTCACACTTTGAGAACCCCTGTTCTGTAATCAAAGGAGGAAAAGTTATGATGGCACCTGCTGTTCTTCTCTCCGACAAGTGGGAGGAGGTTTATTGTCCTTCAGTGCGGCCAATCCCTGTGTCAAACATGCCACAGAGGACACTTCCAGGTTCCACAGAAATGGATCACTAAGGCAACCTCTAGGGAATCAGAATAGAAGGTGCCAAGAAGGGAGGTAGGGCACAGATATTATAGCCTCTTCAAAGTCCCTCAAACAAGCCCCTCACTCCAAAGGCATCGGGACACTAGGTAGGACCAGCTCTTTCAAATCCTTATCAAACACATCTTTTCAAGTCCTCCTTCTCTGGCTCTCAAGGGCCAGACTTCTTCTCTTCCTGAGCTGAATTAAATCAGGGTCCCAGACAAACATGAAGTTTAACCCAGACATTCCCAATGATGGGGACTTTCATGAAGGGGCTGCTTTAAGGAAGGGTGGGTAGAGTTAAAGGAGCAAATAGGAATGATGAAACGTTCAGAGCTATGAGCTGCTCAAAGCCCTACCGCTGAAGGGATGAGGAGAGGAGACAGCGGCTCTGAAGACCCAACTGGGCAGGAGAGTTCTAGCTCCTGCCAGAGACATAGACTGAAATAAGCTAGGCTCACTCCCCTCCTGACCCTTCATAGCCTACAAAACCCCACTAAAAACTAGTCTGCAAGGGAGGGTAGCTGGCACATTCACCAGGGTTGGCCACCCTCCTTGCAAAGACTAAGATGAGAAAGAATGGAGGAGAGATGGGGTAGGAGGGGCACCTGAGGATGACAGGAACCGTTACTCTGTCCACCCAGCGGCTCTATGCTCTCTTCCTTCACCCCAAAGAATAAGCCAGAATCAGTCTCCCAGAAAAATTCATACTCAGCCCAAATGCTTGCATCCCATTATTGTGGCAGTTAGCCCACTGAGTTTCTGATAAAGCCTGTCTGTATTTGTGTCTCCAGATTCTGAAATCAAGGGTGTTCTGCTGGACCTATCAGTAGCCAAAGCTGAGTGAACGTTACTTGCAAAAATAAATGAATAAACAAAGCCATGCAAATTCTCCTGTTTTCATTTTTTTCATTCCTTGTTAGCTCCTTGATTGTAATTCTTGCAAAATATAGATGAAAATAGATGTCTTGATTCATGATTTTTGCTTGGGTGCCTTCTCATCATTCATTCATCTATAAATAGGACTCAACACCGAAAATGAGAAATTATCCTCTGTGAATAGATAAGATTAATAAGAACCCAAAGACAATTTTTATTTAACATAACAGCTGCTGGTAGTATTTAGCCTGTTGGCAAAGAAGATGCTGAAACTTTACCTAAGCTATTAATATAGACCTGTGCTGTCTAATGAAACTTTCTGCAGCACTGTCCAATATGGTACCCATTAACCACACGAGGCTATTCATTGTGTGAAATGTGGCTAGTGTCCCTTAGAAACGGAATTTTTGACCTTACTGAATTTTTATGAATGTTCATAGCCTCATGGGTCAGTGGCTTCCACATTAGATTGTTCAAATACGAAACATATCCTAGGTAACAAGGAATGTCAGTTTTACTTGCTCAGCAATAGAGAAACTACTGTTACTAACAAGACAGGTTCATGTCTCTGTGTGTTGGTGTTTAAAATCAGAACAGTACAGCATGTTAAAAGTAGAATGTGCATTCCTTTCATCCCCATGTTGCAGATGTGGGATTGTCCCTAACCTATCTGAGTGAGGTAGACTTTGCTAAATTGGGGACAATAATAGAATCATGTAGGATCTGCTCTACTCTACCCTTTTTCTACTTGAGGGAACCCTCTTGCCATTTCCTGAAAAGCCTAAGATTCTCTATCTAGACCTCTTACTTTCGAATCAGATGAAAATGGGTTTAAATCTTGGCTTTGTTATTAACCATTGTATTCATTTGGCAGGTTACTCCACCTTTTCTGCCTTGTAAGGTTACAATGCTAACTCCTATCTATTAGCTGTGTTGGGAAAATCAAAGCAATGTATGCAAACTGACTCTCATATTGGATCTTTAATAACTGTGACTTCTTCTTGTTGGAGTCTATTCTTGGGAAGATCCTAGGAACTTTCGCTATGATGATTGACTAACCCAGAGACAATGTCCCATGACTTGAAATAACCTAGGTAACCTTGAAAATGCAGTTTATTTAGCATTGATACATTTAGTAGACACTCAAAAGTAGCCAGGAAAATACATCAATTTTTTAAAGTAATGACATTGTCAAGGACAAATTTAGCTGAATAAGGGTTGGCATTGATTCCAAACCACCCAGGTATTCCTGCCTCTTCCAGCAGAACAAATTTTACTTCAGCAAAGTGACTGAAATAAGAAAGGAAGGTATTTATTGATGCCTATTCTAATCATTGGTTTCTCCCTTTTTACAACGTCCTCTCTCTTTCTCCAAATAAACAAGGAAACACATTCTGTGACCTTCCACTCTGTCCCAAATTCTCTTCTAGTTTGCAATTTAGCTCAACAGTATTTTGTGTGTAATTTTTATTGAGCTCAGAGTATCCTTGACCCATCCTTGAGATGAAACCTGTGTTATGTTCATGTGTGAAACTAAGTGGTGTTAGAAGAGAATGAAAAGGCCTTGAGATACAGGGATCGCTTGTGGAAAGTTAGGGCAAATGCTAGGCAACACTGGTAAGAAGCCAAAAGAACAGCAAGTTGGATTTTTTCCCGATGTTGAAGAGACGTCTCAACTTGGCATCCATAAATGATGCTTTTTAGAGATGATGGAAATGCTCAGAATCCTCCCTATAGCTACAGAGTAAAACTGTTCTCAGAATGCTAGAGAGCAGACTGAACACATTATAAATTGGTGCCATCTAAATATCATTCCACAGACATACAGGGGTGCCTAAGGTGTGCCAATTGTAGTGCCAGACAGAGGAATTACAATGTTTATCGTAACAGTCTTTGCCCTCCATGGGTTTGCACAGTGAGGAGATGCACATGTAGGTAACTCCTTATAAAAGTGTGATCTGGACCCACGTGGTCCACAAGGAGAAAAAGGGAAAAAATGAATGCTTCTGAGGAAAAAGTGCCTGGACTCCATACTTAGGCTCATGGTAAAAATGTTGGGGACTACATAAAAATGTATGAAAAAGGAAATCTAAGCCACTCATTAGATTAGAAGGTATTCCAGAGACACGGTATTAATTTGCTAGGGCTTCCATAAAGCACCACATGCTTAAACAACAGAAATGTATTGTATGACAATCCTGGAGACTAAAAGTTCAAGATCAAGGAATTGGCAGGGTTAGTTTTTAGTTTGAAAATAGCTGCCCTTCCTCTGTATCTTCATGTTTGTTTCTCTGGGTGTGTCTATGTGCTACACTCCTTATACGGACAGCAGTCATGTTAGATGACCTTACCCTAATGACCCCATTTAACCTTCAATACTTCTTTAAAGATTTTATGTCCAAATACAGCCATATGGTACTAGGAATCAAAACGTCAACCTATGAATTTTTGCAGGACACAATTTAACCCATACAGGTACATACTTTAATATTCTTTTATATATTTCTTTCTTTAACATTTTCATAAGTACATTTTTAAAAGGTATAGGTACATACACAAAGAAAACTTGTATTAAATAGTTTAAATATCATTTTTATAATATTCTACAGCAATTATTTATATGTATCTTCAAATACTCTGTGAAAACATCATTTTTAATTGAATTCATTGGGGGTAGTATTAGTCTACAAAATTATATAGGCTTCAGGCATACAACACATCATTTGTATATTGTATTATGTATTCACCACCTCAAGTCAAGTCTCCTTCCATCACCATTTATTCCCCCTTTACCCTCTTCTACCTCCACCCACCTCTCTTTCCCTCTGGTAATCACCATAGTGTTGTCTGTGTCTACGAAGTTTTTTTCTTTGTTTAATCCCTGGATGAAAAAGGTCAAGATATAATTTCTGATGGCTGCATAATCTGTTTTCATGCACCTGTATGAGTCCCCTATTGAAAATTTAAATTACATCTGCTTTTCAACATTATAAGTGATGCTATGATTTTTAAATTGTTAATATAATGTTAAATGGTGTATAAGTCCTTGACTACAATTCCCATTAGGTTAAATTCCTAAATGTAGAATTACTATGTTAAGGTATGCAAACCTTAAAGGTTCAGGGTAAACCTATTGCTAGATCTTTTCCTGAAAAGGACACACCGTATCACATTCTTAGTAGTTGCAGATATCAGTCCTGATTTCATGTTTCATTTAGAAATGCAATATGGAAACACAGTCACCACAATTTTTTTAAAAAAGCATCTGTGCAGTTTTCAGAGAAGGAATACAATAGGTATGTCACCAGGGAAGAGTTCAGTTGGTTGATTGCAAGAGGGCAGTCCAAACACTGGTTCTCAATGTGGCTAAATCATTAGTTCAATATAATATAGATTATAAATGGTTGAGCTAGGAGGACAATCTGTGTCTCTGGGTTGCAATGAGGTATTTCACTTGCATACACAGGTCTTGACCTCAGGAAGCTAACCTTGATCACGTAGGTCAACTCCTTTGGATTTGGTATACACACTAGCTTTCTCTAATTGCCCTGGATAGAAATGTATGTCCCAGATAACTCTCTAGGACCTAAACCTCACCCTTATGTAGCCCAGTTCTGGCTCTCTTAGTGCATGGTGAGGGTGTGTGAGGGAAAGAGATTATTTTTACAGCATCCTTACAAATTTGTTAAATGCTGTATACTCAAGAGAAAAATATCTAATGTACAGGAGCAAGGCCACATTTTTTGCAATTTAATTTGACAGAAGGAGAATCCACTGTAGCCTTGCCTTACCTCACTTGCTACACTAGCTGCAAGTCCAAAATTTGTGAAATCATTTGTTTCTCTGGAAAATGAAGATATCCAAATATCCTGTGCCCGCATAAAATAAACATAAAAAGTAAAACTGAGACTATGTTAGACTAAGGGAATCAAATATTATTTAATTTCATTTCAGTTTGAAAACATTAATTATGCAAAGCTCAACTCAATCTCAAAACTCATCAGTAAAAGGTTAAAACAAACTTTGTATTTATATACTGCCTTCCATTAAAATTGGAGATAGGAATATACAAGGGTTTTTTCAGGATATTTTAATGTTACTCATTAATTAATTCAACAAGCTTTAAGTAAATAACCTATTTTTAGCATTTGTCATCAAAGCCATTTTCACTGCCCTCAGGTGAGGAATACCTATTATTATGATGGGGTTCAAAATATTAGGGCAGAAAATAAGAGCAGTAATAAAAATGAAGGAGTCATAGGGTGATTTATTCTTCCTGTAGCTTTGGGTTGTAAATTCTATGAAGGCTAAGATTGCTATCTGTCTTTTTTACAAATGTATCCCTAACACCTAAAACAGTATTCACTCACTTGGTTAAAATAAAATATCTAAATAATATGAAGGTGAAGTACTTGATGAACAAATAAGGTGTATCTTTAATTAATACCAATTATAATTATCTCGCCATAGTAGCTGTCTCAGAACACTACCTTTACCAAGTGACTATGGAAATTTTTCATAAAACCTTAGAAAAAAACTGCACTCAACTCAGTTTCTGCATTATTCATTTGATGACCTCTCCTTCCAGAAATGAAAATTTAAAGAATATTTTCTTGTTTAGTGTGTGCAGAGAGACCAGAGACTCTAGCTGAGATTGCTTCCAAATCTCCCTAAACAACACTAACAGATTCATATTCTCAAATTACAAATTTCATTCTTACAGTTCTCCCAACTTCCAAGGCCCCCTTTATTCTTCCATAATAATGATAATGATAATTTTGACCATCATCATTATACTATTCATAAAGGCCAACATTTATGGATCATCTACCAGGCATCAGGATGTCTTTTATGAGCATTGTCCCTACTTGTATCCAGCATATTGAAGTAGAGACAATCATTATTCCCATTTTACATATAGGAAACAGCTTTAGAGATGTTCAGAGGCTTGTCCATAAGTAGTGGATGGACTGGAATTTGAACTTCAGCCCTCCAATGTAAGTGACCTCCCTCTTCTCCCATTCTATGGTGCAGATACTGACATAGCCATGGCTGAATCAATCTTTTTCTAGCCACTGACTCTTTCTATTTGACCTTCTTGAAGTTTTTGTTTGTCTGGTTGGTTGGTTGTTTTTCTTTCCTTCTATTTTGTTTTGTTTCATACTTCGCTTTAACATTACAAGCTTTCAAGCTCACCAGAATCTGACACCACACTCAATGGTTTTATGACGAGCTGCTTCAAACATTTGTGTTACCTATCTGACTGGTTTCTGGAATACAAATGAATTTTTGAGGCATTCCGCTGCCTCATTTGATGAGGTCAACCAATCTTTCTTTCTTTTTCATATCACTTAGGCATTACAGTTATATGGGGGTATAAACAGAAAACTGCTCCACCTGGTCTTTTAAGGTCATTAGCTAATGCAAATTTCCACCACTGGAAGTGCCACTAGTCACCATGGCAAAGAAAACAGTACTAGAAAGTCTTGAGCCTATTATATTCTTTACCATACAGTTAGTCATATGGTCCCTACATAGAAAATGTAGAAAAATGTTTGAACAATTTGTATGATCCTCTCAGCTGCTGCCTTGTTTTTCTGGTAGTCACACCTGCAATGTACGTACATCCTCCTAATATAGAGAACCTGAAGTCCCAGGGTTTCTAGCAACACATAAATCACCTTTGCATCAAATTTAGTGGTAATTCTAGTAGTTAAATAGGCAAGAAATCAGCACTCCTTCACTAGACCACCCAATACAGGGTGCCAAATAACCACAATAAATGATTGACTTTGGAATCACGCAGCAATCATAGGTCTATTGTGCAACATCACTGTGCAGACGTGCTGTGATGAACAGCCACCCTGGGGAGGGAAAGAATGTTGGATTTGGCTCAGACCCTCTTTTCTAGGAAGAGCACTCTCATTTATTGTTCTGTGCTCCTGATTCAGTGGTCTGGGAGGTTCTCTGATGCCCCTTTGTCCTCCTGCCACATATAAAATGATTGTGGGGTAACTCACTCCTTGTCCTTTAGAAGGCTATAGCCCAAGATGCATTAGACCAAACTCTTGATTTTTTTTTTCCACTCAAAAAGGCAGTAGACTTAATATTTATTTGCTTCCAATCATTTCTAAATGCAGGTAACACCCCTTCCCTCATAATGTATACCTTTATTTAGAAATTTGGTCCCCATATTTTTGTTACATTTCTTTGCCTTCTTGACACCAAAATGTCTGTCTCTAGTTAATGGTGAGCACATTGAATTTAACTGAAATAGTAAGCATAAAGGACTTTATTGATATAAACTTCGCCTTTAACTATTTAACCCATTGATAAACTTTTCTGGCCATCCAATCCTTAATCTGATAGTTGTCCTATGATACATTAATCCATTGAAGGATCTTGACAACTGTTTCAAAGGTCATGCCCTTAAACTAATTCTTCCTAAAGGTTGGCATTGTCACTCAAATTTTGCTTTTTCAACATTGCCAGGTCATGCATTTCTGGAAGTTTTCTATTCTCTTTCACTTCTACTTACAACCAGCCAAGTCTCTTGTGGGTCTATCTCTTCTTTCTGCAATCTCAAACTAAATGCATAAAATAACCACAAAGGCACACCTCTTTCGTTTTGTTTTTCATCTCCTTTCTCCCACAACTGTGTACACTATCAGGTATGCCAGTTCTCTTCTAAGTTGCTGCAGAAGACAACTTTACCTAATATTCCGTCCCTGCATAACCAGGACTGCTATTATACCAGCTGGCTTTCTTAGTGTTCTTGCCCTCTATAATTTTTCTTCTTTGCTGTGACCACTTCACACCATTAGTACTGATTCTATTGTCAATTGGGAGAAACCAGATATAGTGCAGTACAAATCAACCTCTGAATGCCAGTTCCTTAACACACACAACGTTTCTTTCCTTTCCATGCAGGGAGGCAGGCGCCACATGGTCCCTTAGGGACCCAGCCTGAATGAAGCTGCACCATCGGCAACCCAACTTGTCCCTGCTGCAGGGAATGAAGCCTGGAGGACTCACGTAGTTATGTGCTTTCGCCTGGAAGCAACCTGGCATCGCCTTAGCTCAGAACAAGGTACATGTCTCCAACTGGGGAACACAGGACACAAGTTTAAATATTTGGGGAATGATCTCTATTTCTAGCATAGGTATCACCGTCTGAAAACCCAGAGTCAGACCTATGACTTGAAGCTCTGGCTTCAGGATTATTTGAGCGTCCACAAGGAAAACAATATCCATGGATGCGTTCCCCCTGCTACCACCCCGTAAATGGAATATCAAATATACGCAACCTGAACGTTTGCTTGGAATTGAGTATGGGAATTGATTCCTCTTGTGGTGAAAGATCACTCCACAAAAATAAATGGTTGTGCCTATGCTGTAACTGGAGTTCAGACCTCTGGACTAAAACTTGAGTACATCCTCGGACATTTTGAAGAATTTCTTCCTTTTAGAGCTGCTATATTTACTAATGTTTCCACCCCCTGGGAGTCTGGTTCTCTTGTTTATTAGAGCCCCTAACATGAAAGTTTGCCACCTGATTAATTTTAATAGTTGAGCCAGAAACCTGTAGATAATGTATATGGACTGCCACGCTGGAAATAATTTCTGTTGGCTCTGTTGCAAAGCTTTTAGCAGAAACAAAGCCTGCCCTTCGCAAAAGCAGCACAGAGGAGCTGGAGGGGTGAAATTTCCAAACAAGTGTGAAGCAAAAGACTTGTTTTGTCTTTCTTCGTGGCTTCCCACTGCTGCTGGGATCTGATAAAGCCATGGAGCAGTTCTCTTCGAGACCTCAAACATCTTATTGTAGCATTATCATGACGGAACAAATCTAAGCCTTTTGTGTGTACGTAGCTGGACCCGATTCACAGCCAGTAAGATGGCAAAGATGGCTTGCATAGCTCGCTGCAGGTTGTTGTGATTTTTAAAGAAGATCTGGTAAACTAGACATCATCTTAGGGCACCTGAAGTTTACCAGGGGAGATTTGTATCAGAAGAAATCTCTCTGTGGGGTGATTTATTCACATCCTACACTGGTTCTTCTTCAAGACCTGCTATGTAATTTTCAGGAACTGGTACAAAATAAAAATGTTAGATCCCTTGTTCGAAAGGCAAAGAAAATGTGTCATTAAAGTATTAAAAAGTAAAGCTTTCACTTTTTTTTTTTTTTTTTTTTTTGGCATTCTTGCTCTTGAGTTTTATCACCATGTTCTTATTTTTCTATTAGAAAACTAAAATTTTATTTTATACTGTTAGCGTGGGTCTTACCATCCATTTTTGTATTGTGCAATGCCACTTTCAATAAAAGTATCAGAGCACTGAACTTGTATAAATAATCATCTAAATTCTTATTTGGTGGCTTATCTTCAGCAAGTGCCCAGAGTTGGCAGGAGGGAAAAACTACGCCAACCGCAGGGAAGGCAGAAGAAGGAAAAGACACTTTCAAGTACAGAGCAGGCCAACGAAGTGTCCCTGCGGGCATAGGGCGCAGGGATACCGAGGGGAAGCTAGACCCTCCCAGCACCCAGGACCTGCCAGATGAAACATGCCAGGTGCACACTTACACAGCCTAATAGCTGCCCAAACTGCTTACTGTGCCCAGGACAGTCTCTGGGGGGTGTCAACCCAGGTATCTTCCCTCCCCACATACCCACCTACGCAGCCAAGGGTATGGCAACCTGCACACCTGGACACCCTTGGTACCTTGACTAGGGCCAACTTAGAGCCTCTCCACCTATTCACTGCTGAATTATCAGGCAGGGACAGTACCCCCTGCCACTGTCCCTAATGGCCACTGAGCATCTGTGCCTAACTCAAATACTCCATCTGTGCTCAGGTCCCCACTGGGGGAAGAAGGCAGCAATGAGATCAGGGTAGGATGTGGGAGGCCAAGGAGGCCCGGAGCAGCAGGATGAGGGAAGCAGACAGCTAAAAATTTGTTCTGGAGAGGTAGCTGGAAGCAGAAGAATGTGAGCAGAGACCTGGTTCTGGCTTGTGCTCCTTTATTCCAACGGATTTTACTTATAAAACACAAATTTTGTAAGTAAATTTGTAAGTAAATAGATGATGCACTGAGAAGTTCAAGAAAGCAATGCAAAACATTCGACTGCATGCACGGGTCCTTCTGAAGCAGGGGGCTCATGTAGCTCCACCAGCCACCCAACCACCAAGCCAGCCCTGTCCTTTCTTCTCTGGGAAGGGGCAGCTTGCCATCACGCAGTGGTGTTAAGAGTGGAGGCCGACTACTGATGGTGATTAAAGATAAAGAGATTTTGTCAAATAAATTGTCTTGAAGAAAATCCACTCCTGGAAAGCAACACACTCTATACATCTTCTGATAAAGGAGATAGCACAACTTTTCCAGCTCATTTAGAATTATATTTGTTTGATATGGGGCTGTATTGATAAGATAGGTAAGTTTAGGCAGCATTTAAAAACTAACCCTGAGCCCTGGCCTGTGTGGCTCAGTGGATTGAAGCCCTGAGAACCAGAGGATCGCTGGTTCGATTCCCAGTCAGGGCACATGCCTGGGTTGCAGGCCAGGTCCCTGGCTGGGTGTTGTGTGGGACGCAACCCCCCTTCCTCTTTCTCTCCCTCTTTCTCTCTCCCTTCCCCTCTCTCTAAAAATAAACTCTTTAAAATAGTAACAACAACAAAAAACAATCCTAAAATTCAGTGGCATAACATCAAAAGGTGGCTTTCTCACTCTGTCAGGTGTGCGCAGAGGGCACTCGTCCACAGTGTACCCAGGGATCCAGGCTGGCAGGGGCCCTGTCCTTTTGTGTCTGTACCCTCTGAAGTCACACCACCCATGTTAGAATGACCCAGCCCAGACATAACCCAGCAACTTCTGTTTATAGCAAATTAGCTATAATTTGCTAGTATCAATGTAAAAGCTCAATCACACTGAAAGAGGCCAGGCAAATATACAGAATCCAATTGGTGAATAGAAGCTGTATCTGCCGCCCATGGTTTTCAGAGAATTTGATGTTATATAGTTTCAGGGGGATGTACTAATTATGTTCATTGCTGGGAATTAGTCTCAACTCTTAACTCTCTCTTTTCTCTGCTCCGTCACCCCTGCCCCCACAATCTTTCTTACCCTCACAATGTGATTAACTATTGGAAGATCTTTTAACTATTCTGAACCAACATTTCTTCAGTGTGAAGAATGACACTGAAGTCCAGCTCATAGGATTATTATAAGATACCTGTGAAAACCCTTTGTAAATCATTGCATTCTATTCAAGTAATGAAATATTATTGTACATCAGACTGAGAGAAAACCAGAGATACATGCACCTTGTCCTAAGTAGCAAAGCTTTCAAAAGAACATTCAGTATGTTATTTCTCCAATCCTATAATGTTCTATGTTAACACACTTTCTGCACTGACTCCCAGAAGAGTCACTGACTGCTTTACAGTCCAGGTTGCTGCTGGTACACATGGAGCCTAGGAAAGGTATCTTAACAGTCCACACTTCCACTGTTTCATCGATAAAATAAAGGTATCAGATCAACACACAACCCATCAGTCTAATTTGAGACCATTCACTTACTTCCAAGATGTAACAAGAGAAAAGTTAAAAAAATGTCTGTCCTCCCTTACTTTCTTCTACTGGCCCAGTGGCTACAACTCTAACAGGCTTCTCTGCACAAGAATATGGGGGATGCCTATTTAAAAATAAAAAGAAGTGGCTTACCTGAGCCCTGGCTGGTGGCACAGCGGATAAGGTGCCAGCCTGTGAACCCAAAGGTTGCTGATTCGATTCCCAGCCAGGGCGCATAACCAGCTTGCAAGCCAGATCTCCAGCCAGATCCATAGCTGGAGGAAGGTGAAAGGCAACCAGTCATTGATATCTTTCTCCCTCTCTGCCTTTCTCCCTTCCCTTCTCTCTGAAAAATAATAAATAAAATCTTAGAAAAAAAAAAGAAATGGCTTACCTGAGAGTAAAAGTAAGTATGCTATGTTTAGCTGTTGATATCACAGATTTATTTATTCTATCAGACTTATTCAGGAATTTACTTTTCGAATTTAGTTTTATCATCTCTGATGAGAAATCATTTTAGGAAGGGACATGATTTTTCATGTCTAAAACACTAACAAAAAAGTTATTAAAAATGAAGTGGGTTAAGAGTACTGAAACCTTAAGGAAAAAGCATGAAGAGTCATTTTTAGACTCTCTACAAATATATGTTTCTAAAAGGTTTAGTATAACAAAAAAAAAAAAAAAATGGCATGCAAGATTTTTGTTGTTGTTGTTCTTGTGTTTTTCTGTTTTTTTGTTTTGTACAAAAGCCATGTTAAAGTGAGGCCCCTCTACATACAGATCCGCTAAATTACAAGATGGTTGTTTCCCAGGCAAAGACTAATGCACTGTGAACATGTTTGATACTACATCTGAAAACATGTTTCTCTCCCTCTCCTTGGCCTGAAAAAAATGGGGCTATCAAAACAAAGCCAACAACCTGTTTCTGATGTATCAGTTCCCTGTATAATCATCAGTTGATTATCTGGATAGTGTTTTAAGGAAAGAGATTCTCTAAATGTGTATCAAAGGAGCTGGCCACAAAAAGATTTGTGGAAAGTTAGAGAAGATGATCACTCAAAAGCCAAAGGCTCCATGGTGGGTAGCAGGGAATGAAACAAAGACTAACACATGCCCCTCTACCTTTTCCCTAAAGAAAGATCAGTCAACCAAGGAAAAGTGGAAACCTTCTTTTCCCTAAATAATAAACCTCAAATTTCAAAATGTCCTATTATATCTAAAATCAAGCATTGGAATTTATTTCAAACTACATGACAACCCTTTATGAAACTTAGAAGAAACATGAACTTGAAATGCTCCAGGACAAAGATGGGTAGAGAATGGAGTGCCTTGGAAGACACACCCTGCTGGTGACCTCCCAGTTACACAGCAGAGCATGGGGTAGGAACTAGGCCTCTCCAGAGAAACAGAGCCAACAGGAGATAAAGATGGCGGCATTATATAACAGGTATAAGGTTTGCTCTAGGAATTGGCTCACGCAATTATGAAGACTAAGAGGCCAGGAAAGCCAGGGGTAAATTTTCCTCTAAGTCTGAAGGTCTAAAAAGCAGGAGCTCCTGGAACAGCAGATAGATGGCCCCCAAAGACAGAGCGCAAACTCACCCTTTCTCTGCCTTCTTCTCTGCAGGGCCTCAAAGGGCTGGATGGTCCTCACCCACATGGGGGAGGGCATTCTTCCTTACTCAGTCTAGTGATCCAAGTGCCACTTTCTTTCTGAAACACCCTCACAGACAAGCAGAAGTAACGCTTAACCAGCTTCTGGGCATCCCTTAGCCTAGTCGAGTTGACACATCTAATTATCCATCAGAGAGTAAAGTCAATTATTATGGTAGTAATAAAAGGATGAGATGGATCATTTAGTCCAAGTACTACTAGATTTAAAACAAGACATATAATATTCCTCCAGTGACATAATTGTCAGGTCTCTATACACCACAGTAATAAAAGGCCAGTGACAGGTATATCGTGCCAGACTTTGTGTAAGGTACTCTATAAACACTCCTCATTTCAGTCTAATGATAATCTATTAAATAACTGTATTCTTAGCTTATTTGTAAAGATATTTTCTAAATATGAGCTCCAAATCATGCAGTTAGTTTTAGATGCAATTTTCAAATATACGTCTAAGTTTAGTCCTAATCTTCCTATTGTCTCTCTCTGATTCCTCCCTAAAATTATTCGTTTCAGCATTTCCTTTATGATTTATGTACTTTGAGCATCATTTAATGCAGGTTTATTATTTCTATCCTGCTCTTCTCACTTAATACTATTTAATTCATTTATATGTAGCCTTCATAATCGAGTTTGGGTAATATCACCTTAAGTAGTAGCTGCACCATAAACACTTAACCATTCTACTGCTGATGAATAAGATCTAGATTCCCAAAGATAGTCATGCAATTTTAAACTTCTCTTGGATACGTCCTCTAGGGTCTCAATGAGTAAGTAATAATCAAATGGCATAAATATGTATTAGGTTATACAAAAGTTAAGTTGGTAACATTTGTAATATTTATTATAATTGTTATTGTTATTATAATAGGTTGTTGATGTTGTTGCTCTGTCCTGACTTCTCCCAGTCAAGCTAATTAGTTCAAGCTCTCATATATGTATTGCAGGCATAAAGGGAAAAGTAAATTAGTCATTGTATTGGTTATCAATGCCTATATAGCAATTATCCCCAAACTTCGTAGCTTAAACCAACAGAATTTATTATCTCACAGTTTCTGTGAGTCATATATCCAATCCTAGCTTAGCTGTGTCCTCCAGGTCAATGTCTCTCACAAGGCTGCATTGAAGAGGTTAGCTAGCACTGCAGTTAACTCTAGGTTCTACTAGGGAAGGATTTGGTTCCAACCTCATTCATGTGGATGTTGGAACAATTCAGCTCATCCCAGGCTGTAGGACAAAGGGCCTCAGTTCCCAGGGAAATTCATACCATGGTAGTTTGCTTTATCAGAATGGGTAAATGAGGAGAGAGGGAGGGAGGGAGGAAGAAAGAGAACAATCAAGAAAGAAGTCAGTCTTTTATTATTGGGTTAGCCAAAAAGTCCATTTAGATTTTTCTATAAAATAAAAGACACATTTTTCATTTTCACCAATAACTTCATTGATGTGGCTATTTCAAGAATGTCAGCTATCTGGCTATCTCCCGTGTGGTATAACATTGATGTTTTCAATGTCTCAGTTTGATCACTATCAACTTCAACTGGTCTACCTGTCAGTGGCACATCATCCATCTAGAAATCTCTAGCATGAAACTCTGCAAACCACTTTTCAAATGTTCAATCAGTCATATCACTTTCTCTGTACACTGCTCAAAATGGTGTTTTTTGGGTTGTTTTTTTTTTTTTTTTTTTTTTTTTGCATGTAAATTGCATTTTTACATTTCTTACAATAAGAATGCATAATAAGCCAAAAATATTGTGGATTTTCTTCCATTTTCAATATTACAATGGCTAGACAAAAGTTCACCAATTTTACTGTTTTTTTTAAATGCTGATTTGTTAAGTAATGCTGATACGTGATGCTAATATGACATCTGTCACAATACATTCTAACACAATGGTTTTGAATGAAGCTAAAGACAACTAAGTGCTAAAAGCCATCTTAAAACAAACAAACTTTTTGGCCAACCCAGTACCTAATCTCCATGTGACACATACCAATCAGTGTTGCTATTCTTTAGAACAAGTTCTATTCTATTCTATTCTATTCTATTCAAACAAGTCACTAAGTCCAGTCCATACTCATGGAGCAGGGACTGCAACAGAGAGTGAACACCAGGAGGCTGGGATTACTGAGAGTCATTTTATATGCTATATTTAAATATAGCATATAGATATATACATTTATATTACCACAGAGATTCTAATCTACCTTTACCTTCTTTATAAAGCATGACAAGAACTTATAAACATCCTCCTTCTCCAGCATTCTGTCATTGTCTTTGTGGAATTCTGATTGACTCAAATTCAGCCATTATAACTTCCTCTTAATTGATGTGTGTTGCTGGTTTCTATCCTCTCCTATCATTCTTACATATTTACCAAGATCAGAGGAATTTTCTCAACATTATACATTTATTATTTATTCTACTCAAAACTATAATATGTAGAAATATTCTAAATATACTTCAAAGCAATTCTTACAAACTAGAGACTTTTCCACATCCATTTTTCTCAACAATTATGTTTCTCTTAGCTAATGTATAATACTACTAATATTTTTACAATTATCTCAATTTCATTTCAAGTGCAATAAGAATTCTGAGGGGAATAAAATAATTAGTGAGCTTTCACTAACTCTACAATAGGAGTTCATGCTTCTATTAAAATCTCCAGGCATGGCTCTCTACTCTTTCTTCTATTTTGATCATTTTGTTAAAACTTAGAAAAAAAAATTAAGACAACACCAGACATTTGGCAGAGATCCTTTTTATTTCTACCTACATTAGAAAACATATATCTTCTTTGGCTTTGATAAATGCAGCAATTTAAACCTTATGGTTGGAAACCACATAGGAGTTTACCTCTAATTTCTGCCACCCTAATCTCTATCCTAGGGGTCCATTGTCAGTCCTCTGTGAATATATTTATTACATTTGTTCAAGTTTATATTTCTCTTCTGTCCATCTGAAACTGCCATCTGAGGCAGTTTAATTCTCAAATTCCATCTGAGAATTAAACTGAAAAATTTCCAGCATAATATTGAGATTAAAAATATATACTTGTTGAGTGGCTGTTCAATGAATGAAAAAGCTTGGGATTCATACAAAATAACTTCTATTCTAGAAACCAAGGCTTAAAAAAAATGGAGTCTCCTGAGGCCCAATTGTTTAAATATCCAAAGAAATTAAGATTAATAGCACACTTTTTGCCAAAGAATCAGGGATTAGCCATTAGAGAAGGCCCAAAAGCCAACTCTGAAGTCAAATACATAAGCTTTTATGAAAAGAAAGTGCATCCTAAAGATATAAATTAAGTAATGCATTTTACAAGAGCTGGTTCTGGTCAGGGCTTTCCTCTTAATTACCCAGAGAATTAGATGCTACAAATATGATTGATTCAGGGACTTCCTGATATCTAAACCCATAGCTTCAGAGACAGATATAGAATGTGGGCATATGCTTAGATGACACAGGAGTTTGCTACTTATCAGGTAAGGAACGTATGGGAACATCCCAACCCATACCTCCAAGATGCAAGAAACAGCCTCGCGATTTCCAAGGAGGACAAATCTTACAGGAAACTTTGAAAAGAACAACTTCCTGGTGCTTTCTGATGTTGTCTTATTCTTATGACAGCTGAATTTTCTAAATGTTCTGTAGTCAGATTTCCATTTCCGCTTTTACTCTGCTCTTTATTTTGGGTGAATTGGTTCATGAAAGTCATATACTGAACAAAAATAACCTATGAAGCCAAAATATACTCAAATTTTAAACATGGTGCAAGAAGAAACTTGGGATAGACACTGGATCCAAGTCATTCAGAAAAAGCAGAATGGAAACCATTTATCTCTCTCATGCCACCTTGCAACTCACAACATCTTAATGCATGGAGCACTTTGTGCCTAAATAGTTCATTTATACAAATTTGAAGCAAACTACTAGGCTTAAGAAATGGCAGTGTAATGTCACTGTAGCAGAACCAAAAGAAAAAAAAATGAATTCAATTCATATTTCGTTACATGCAATAAAACAGGTATTTTTAACATTCATCAATTTTCAGTATATTTGAAAGTAGACATTAGCATGTCTGCAACGATTGTGCGCTTTTCCATTAAACAAGACTTACATGTGAGCTTGCTTTGAATAGTACAGGCCAACAGTCTGATTTGGAGTTAAATACTTCATTATGGAAAGATTCGAGTTCCCCAAAATTATACTTGGGTGAAAAAATAATTTAAACAGAAAAATCCCCATCGCTATTTTAATGTAAGGGAGTGCCAAGTGTATGTCAAAAAGAAGTGAGCTGTTCACTAATAACAAATACAATATGTAAATTGGCAGAGATGAAAGGATTAGTTGCTGAGACTTGAAATATCAGATTGAAGTAGTCTTCATTGATTCTCTCTCAAAGATAAAACATGCTTTCCTTTTCCTTCACCTAAAATATAAGGTAGTATTTTATAACTTAATCTTTTGTAAATGACATTATAATGTTTAAATGTTAACGCAACAATCATGAAGCCACGAGTCTATGCCAAACACAATGCAACATGTAAGCATACATGCATAAATATCATACGGTTTCTGCCACAATAAATTTTGTCTTGATTTTGACCTATATCAACAGCATTAGTTCAATATGAATAAGAAAAGTATCTAGAATGCTGTCACACATATTTCTAATTTCACCCCACATTTTGCTCATTTCAAAATGTACAAAAGTAGACAAAGCCCTAAATTAATAAATAAGAAAGTGCCTTCTAGCAGATTTACAGTAAAATAACTATGAGATCACAAAAATGTCTGTATTAGAGTAGTAACAGCAGCATCAAAAGTAATAGTTACTATAAAAACAGAAGTCATTTTAGCAATAGCAGAGGTAGTAAGCACTTACATGTCTTAACCAAAGGTAATAGGCCCTATGACATGAGCTTTAAGTAAATCAACACATTTGATTTGGATAATAACACTATCAGGCAGGTATGACAATTATCCCCACTTTATAGATGAGGACACTTGGGTCTAGGAGAAGGTAAAATAAGCTTCCCATGGTTCCATTGCTGAAACTTGGTCAAACTGGGGATCGGGAATCCAAGCCAGGTATTTCCAAAGCCAAACTAAATAGGATTTAAAACTAGGAAGAATAAGTTCAACTTCATCTTAATCATTTATCACTTATCACTTCCTACTAAGTGGAAAGTTACTTTGAGGATTAGAAATGTTTTACTATACAGGACCGGCTAAATAATAAACATTTTAGGCTTTGGGGGACATATGAGTAGATGCAATTACTCAATTCTGCTTCTATACCTTGTAAGGAGCCACAGACCATAAGCAAAATCTTATTTCCAAAACCTAGCTAATCTTTCATTTACATCATCACTCTGAGTTTCGTATTTTCTGCCTGTGAAATGGAGATGATCCTACCTTTTGAGATGGTTGCAATTATTTTTAATAAGCAGGCTAATACATGTTAGCTATTATTATTTTTAAATCATTTTAATTCTTCAGCAATTTCCTTTCTGAGACACAAAATGAAGATAATCCATTATTTGTGCCCTCCAATAAAAAGTTTACAAAAAAAGAGAGAATACAAGTATCTTTTTAACACTAAGAGTGTGAGGGAGATATGCTGTTATGGAGAAATACATCAATGTATTCGAATTTTCCAAGAACCTACCATGCTTAGAATCCGTTGGGTATTGGAAATGCAAAAATCAGATGAACATAGGCTATTTTTACCAAAGTTCTAACAGGAACATGTGCACAAATAGCTATCCAAAGTGGGAGGATATATTTTCTATTACTAAAACTATAATACTATAAATTATATGAGAAGAATTGATTCTTTATCATGTTCCTTCATTATTAGCCTATGATTTGTCTGAGGTCTGGCATGCCTTGTTTGCTCAATATTCTCAGTGTTTACTGTGAATTCTTACTTATAGCAGTAAATGTTAATGAAGGAATAAATGACTGTCAGACTTAGGTTAAGACAATGTGCAATCATAATATAAAATGAAAGCTTGCAACTGGAATAATCCAAAATCACCCACCAACTTTTATTAAACATCTACTTTATGCTTAATGTTGGAGGTAGCTTACAAACAGCAGGGGGCTGGAACAGTATAAGGATTGTAGCTATGGTAAAAACAGAAGTTAAGAACAGGGGAATCTGAATGTTGTTGGTCTGCATAGCAACTTCCTATTAGCAAGTTTGTGTAAAAAAAGAAAATTAACCTCCTTATGCCTTTCTCAAGAAAATCATACTCATTGCACAAAATTGCTGTGAAGGCTGCATGAGATCATTTTACCGAAAGACTTCACATAATGCCCAGCACATAGTATACATAAAGACTGGGATGATAATGATCGCTAGGATTTTGATAATAATAAATGGTAACATTTGGGATGGGATTGGCTAAAAGTAAAATCAGTGAGTCAACCATTTACGGTTGTTTCGTTTCTTCTTCACATAAAACTTCCACAATTAGGCTATTGCTGGCCTAATTCAATTGTTCTGCAATGTCTTCAGCCACCCAGGCTCTTTCTACTCTTCTCCTTTACCATGTTTTAACCAGCACTAGTCAAAATGTGGTCCATGTGCCAGCAGCATTGGCATCACTGGGAGCTGGTCGGAAATGTAAGTGTATGGGTACCACCCTGACCTGCCGAATGAGGACCGCAGCTTCCCAGCTGTTTTGTTCATGCACCTTCAAGTCTGAGAACCACAGCTTTTGCCCATTTTTTCCTCCTCCTGCTTGTTTCCTCATAGTAGGAAGATGGTGTCTATACTTTCAAATAAAGGAAGCGTGGCTCTGTTGAGCTGCGTTTTGTTTGGATTTTGAGAGAATGTATGTAGAAAAGTGTGTCTGGAAAATGGTAAAAAGAATTTGGATGAAATCGAAACTCCT
>PVIW01001128.1:60745-290745 GCA_004026585.1 Noctilio leporinus
AGTGGTCAGGGGGAACAGGGTTGGGGGGAGGGGGGAGGCAGAGGCAAAGAAGGGGAGCAGCTTAGACAAGAACCTAGTATAAAGGAACCATGGACATGGACAACAGGTGGGATTGACTTTGGGGGGAATGGGTGGGTGGGGAGGGGGACAGAGGGGAGCAAAAAGGGGATGGATGTAATACAACAACAATAAAATTAAATATATATATATTATATATATATATATATAATACATATATATATATATATATAAAAGAAACTCCTGGAAGGTAGTGATTGGAACCTGGAAGACGGGGAAAATTGGTAAAAGACTGTGAGGGGCCTTGAATATCCTAACAAAGAGTTTGGATGTTAATTGGCAGAGGGCTAGGACAGTATAAGGATTGTATTCATGGTAAAAACAAATCTAACAGTATTTAAGATAAACCTCTATAAAACTCAGTTCTCTCAGGCTGGCTATGCAGAGAGGCTTTCCACATGATGGGTCAGTTAACATTGGTAGGCCCTACTATGTGTCTCCAGTCCTCTTACCATTACTAACGACCATTGTCACCAAGTACAGACAAAACTTTTTAATGTCACTTGGCACAGTTTAAATAGCTTCTCCACAAGGCTTTCAACACATACGAAAGATCTGGAGTGGCAAAAAGAAAAAATACGTAAGAAATATAAACATAGCCACATTATGTGATTCAAAAGATGTGGCTTGCCAGCTGATCTATTGATAGTTAAGGAAGAGGTTTTTTTTAGATTTTACCACCCTACAATTCCTAAAAGTACTTCAAGATTCCTTGAAGTCTAAGAGATCCTTTTCCCACATGCTTAAGGCCCACCTTCAGAATTCAAGTTTCTCCTCCTAGGGTCACTTCATTCCTGTGTGATTGATGATGAGAAAGTCAACAGTCATGCAATAATTTTATTGTGAATAACAACACTGATGGCCCAATTTATGTTCCACTGCTAGCAGTGTTCATGGTTTCAGTTTTTAACAAATGTACTGCTATATAATCACTATGCAAAGAACTTTACATATTTAATGTGTACAATTTGATGACTGTGAATATATGCCAATACCCTTGTTACCATACCTACCCACAAACAAGGTAATGCAGATATCCAACACCTTCCAAAATTCCCTTGTCTGTGTGTGTGTGTGGTGAGAAAATTAAAAAGAGGTCTACTCTCTTAACCAGTTTTGAAATGCACAAAATACTAAGTTGTTAACGATAGGCATTATTCTGTCCAGAAGATGTCCAGAACTTATTACCTAGCAAAACTGAAACTTTATACCCATTGAGTAACAGCTTCCATTTCTCCCGCCCCCTAGCCTCTGACAATCACTATTGTATTCTTTGCTTCTATGAGCTGGACAGTTTTCAATACCCCAAATTGCCAGAATCAGGCAGTATCTGTCCTTTTGTTGCAGGCTATTTTTCACTGAGCATAATGTCCTCCACATTTATCCATGTTGTCACCACTGCCAAAGTGTCCTTCTTTCCTAAGGCTGAATAATACGCCATTGGTATGTATGTACCCTATTTTCTTTATCCATTCATCTGTCAAAGAACACATTGTGCCACCTTTGTTAGAAATGAAGTTCCCGTGTATGTACGTCTACATGCATGTGTGATACGGTATAAATTATCTTTCGTATTGTTGTTATTTTTTAAATGGTATTATAAAATACTTCAAGTATATGGAAAGGTTCAGTGCTTTAATGAATTTTAATGTTTTAGCATTTTGTTTCAAATATTAGTGATAATTAAAACAATGCTCTAGTTCCCTTTTGTACACTTCACCTATTCCTTCTTACTCTTTTATTGAAACTTACTTGTGACACAGCTCCCACTCCATTAGACTCTTCCTAAATGCCATTCTCTAGACTTGGCTACTAGGGTGTCCCATGTATATGTTGTCTCCAAGAGTTGCTCAAAACAGGTCCGTGCATTTCTTTCCTGTTCATGTTCATACTTATACTTAAATTTATATCAGTTAATTTAAAATGGATACTAATGTTGGCTCATTTGTAAATTTTCAATAAATGGTATCATGCTGTTAAACCATCTGGTGTATTAGTTAAGGTGGTGGAGGTTGATTTTATTTTTTAAGCCACATATTTCATTGGTTTAACCATCAATTTTATTTTTTTATATTTTTAAAGGATTATTTTAAGATTTTATTTTTTATTATTTTTAGAGAGAGAGAAAGGGAGGGAGGCAGATAGGGAGAGAAACATCACTGTATGGTTGCCTTTTACCAGCCTCCAGCTATGGACCGGCTGGAGACCTGGCTTGCAACCTGGTTATGTGCCCTGGCTGGGGAATCGAACCAGCGACCTTTGGGTTCACAGGCCAGTGTCTTATCCACTGTGCCACCAGCCAGTGCTTAACAGTGAATTTTAGAGGTGAACAGCAGTCAGGGAAAAGTTCATATCTGCAGGTCGGCTTTCTTCTGTGAGGGTTTCAGACACCCTGCATTGGTTTTCTCTTACTATACAACAAACTACCACAAATTTCATGGCTTCAAACCATGTTCATTTATTAGTTCATAATTATACAGGTCAGCAGAGCAGGCACAGGAAGTCTCTGCTCAGTGACTTCCAATGAAAAATTCAAGATACTGGCCAGGCTACGCTCCTTTCTGGAGGCCCTGGGGCTTTTGCTTGCAAGTTCGCTTAGGCTGATGGCAGAATTCACTTTCAAGCTGAGTCACTGAGATGCAAGATTCCTTGCTGACTGTCCAGCATGCCTGCTCTCAGCTCATAAAAGTCACCCTTGCTCCTTGCCTCCTCCATCTTCAAAGCCAGCAATGGACAATATTCCTCCGATGAAAATCCTTCTCAGACTTCAAATCTCTGGGACAAACTCAGTCCCTTCTAAGGTCTCCCTGATTAAACTGGACCAACCGAAACTAATCTCCCACTCCTAAAGTCAACTGATTTGGTGTCTTAATTACATTTGCAAAATCCCTTCAAGGGATTTGCCTAGGTTAGTGTTTGATTAGATAACTGGTTGTACACCAGGGAGCCATCCGAACTAGCCCCACTGTACCTTCAAGGTGTGGTTTCCAACCTGTCCTGGACATCATCATCTCAATCAATGTGAAGGGGAGAAAAGCATAGAGGATAATTCATAAGACTTGTTTGTAGACTAAAATGGGAAGTAGCACATTTCATTTCCATTTCCATTCTATTTGGTGAGAAATTGGTCATGTGTTTCATCCCAACTGCAAGAGAAGCTGGGATGTGTTTTCTGTCGCTATTTTCAAGTCAGAAAAGTAGATTCTGGTAGACGGCTGGTAATCTCTACATTTTCCATGAATTTGAAATTCATTTTCTCTCTCTCTCTCTCTCTCTCTCTCTCTCTCTCTCTCTCTCTCTCTCCCTCCCTCCCTCCCTCCTTCCCTCCCTATTTCTTTCAGATTAGCTTTTCAGGTCTAGTAATTTTGTGGTTGTATCCATAAATTTACAAAGCCAGCACTTACTACTGTTTAGACATAGATCTTAAATGTGACTCTATGGGGCAGATATTAAATAGAAAGTAACTTGCCTCAGGATCTGTTTAGAGGCTCTGCGTTTTCTATCTGTATTAGTAAAGAGCTTCGTGTGAGCTGCAGACACAGGTAGTAGTTGGCAGTGAATCCCCACCTTGTCCCCTGCATTATGCATCTGGCCTGACTTAGGTGCCCTGCTTTATGCCAGGTTTTTTGTTTGGTTTGGTTTTAGTTTTGTTTTTTTTTTTCATTCTAGTAGGGGTCAGGCTCAGAGCCTCAGCTTCCTTTCTCTCTTTTTATACTTTGATGCCAACAAATCTATAGTTTCATTTATGACCCAACTTCATTTCCATGTATTTTTTTTGTCAATGGAGATATGCATGTTAATTTTAAATGTTCTCTTTTTGTATTTTAATTATCATTGGTTTATGTTGGAGAAGTGCTAAAGACTCAAAAATAAACTCATAAATGTCATCTTCACCAGAGAAATATACGATTAACAACTTTGACTTGAATTCTGTAGGTCTGTTTCTGTTGCCTATTATTTTTCCTTTTTTGTAGTTCACGTTTCCTTATCTCTCTCTATGAGTTTCCTGGAGCTGCTATTACAACGTATGACAAACTGGGTGGCTTAAAACAACAGAAATTTATTTTGTAACAGTTCTAGAGGCCTGAAGTCCCAAATTAACGTGTTGACACGACCATGTTCCCTCTGAAGACTTTAGGGAAGAATGTGTTTCACGTCTTTTTCTTTGCTTTCAGAGTTGCCAGCAAACCTGAACATCTCTTGACTTACAGATGTATCGCTTCAATCTCTTTACTCACTGTCATATGGCATCTCCCTTTATGTTTCTGTGACTGTGTCTACGTCTCTTCATAAGGACATCAGGGCCTACAAATGTGACATTACCTTATCTTAATGGGATTACATCTACAAAGACCCTATTTCTAAATAAGATCACATTCATTGGTACCAGTATAAAGATTTCAACATATCTTTGGGGGTAAGGGGGGGGGGTGGTAAGAATACAATCTACCTACAACACTACTCATATGCCTTGTTATTTTAACTGAATGTCAGAAATTTTATTTGAAGAATTAAAAAATAATAATTTGAGACCCATAATATCAACTTCCTCCAGAAAAGATTTAATTTGAAGGATCAGCTTAATCCAATTGCCATGTTTTAGATAATTAAAAACTGGCCTTCGGTTGCTATAAGGACAAGTCTACTTTACTGGTTCACCCTTACTCCAAATTGATGTCATTTATAGCCTAAGTCCAAGATGTGAGAGATTTACTAGGCTTCTAACCTAAGCTCACTGGCCCAGGGCTCTAATTTCTTACTCAGAGACAGAAAGACCATCAGAAATATTCTTCAGGGCTGGGTGGGGCAGGGGAGAGCAATAGGGGAAAAAATGGGGCAACTGTAATACAACAACAATAAATTAATTTTTTGATTAATTAAAAGAAAAATAAAAGAAGTCAATAAAAGAGAAATAAAGGTAACAAGGAAAATATAGGGCAAATAGAAAACACAACTTTCCAAAACTGCCTCAAGAAAGAATAGAAAATATGAACTGTCCTATATTTGTGAAGTAAGTTGAATATATAATTAAAATTTTTTCTCACACACAAACAAGAAATATTGTCCAGCTTATTATGTTCTTCTAATCTCATTGAAAGTCAGCAATTATCCTTTAGGGAAAAGTGGCCCTAAATGCAAACTCACCTCTTTGAGTTTCTCTCTTAGGTCCTACTTTGTCACTACCTTTTTGATTTCTTCATATCTTGAGGCTGTATTTAAAAAATCTATTTTATCTAATTTACTATTACTTTTTAGATTGAAGGATGGTTGACAGAAATTACTTGGTCCATCATTATTCTGGATATAATTCCAATACTCAAGTATGACTATCAAATATAGGTAAACAATCCTGATATTAGCTCAAAATAATTTGGCATGCTTTACTTGTTAACATTTTATCCATTGGTTCAAGGAAAATGTATATTTATTATTACAGAAGCAAAATGTTGCCATAATGAATAAGGACAGTGAATTTTTTAACTTTATGAATAAAAAATACTATTATAAAATTTTAGATAGTTCAAAAAAGAAAAGTAATTTGACAATTAATACAAACAAGAGAATTTATTAGATCACAATATATAAGGAATAACCTTATTTATCATTTTGAACCAACAGATGTGTTTAAGATCACATAAGGTAAAAGAAACTAGAGCAGATTCTAATTTTAATCAATACATAACTTTTGATGTATGAGTCTTTATAAAATTAAATTACACATGTGTATACATATACATTAAATTATTGAATTGAATTAAGGCCATGAATTTTAGGAAAAATTCCCTTTTGGGGAATTCTTAACATCTGGCAAGTATGAGTTAAAAGCAGAATGTCAAATTTGCTACCTTCAAGTTTCCAAAGGAGAAATGGCATGTACAGTTATATCCTTTATAAATTATCTTTGATCCATACATACTAAAGAATATAAAAATATGAAATAAAGAAGAATGTTAAAGCAAGCTCTCTACCCTAAAACACTCATGTTTCTTCAGCATTCAAGCTAAAAAGTGACCATCCATGGAGAATCACAAAAGTGCAGTATAATGATTGTGAAAATAATCTAGCAATTGCCTGCTGAGAGATACTTGTCTCCACACCATAATACTAAAGTTACATAATACCAAAGTCATAAAATTTAAGTATTAAAAGTTCAATAGTATTTAAATTTGTGGTAATATTTAAGAGTTGCTCCTATATCATAAAAAGTACATTCTATGATGGAGATATCTAGCTCAGTAGACTATTATTTTTATCATTTAATTTCATGTCAAAATACATATTTGTAGGTTAAGACCAATTTCGCTCTCATTCCTATTGCACTTGGTAGGTGTCAGTGGGGCTTAATTTTCCATTTTAGTCTATAGCTTTTTAAATACTAATTAAAGATCATAAAGACCTAGAAGTCTCAGTGGATAGGCGCCAGCCTGCGAACCCAAAGGTCACTGGTTCAATTCCCCAATGAAGGCACATAACCAGGTTGCAAGCCAGGTCCTTAGCTGGAGGTAGGTGAAAGGCAATCATACATTGATGCTTCTCTTCCTTCCTTCCTCCCTCCCTGCCCTTTTCTCTGAAAATAATGAATAAAATCTTTAAAAAAAAAAAAAAAGCCTAGAAGAGTAGAAGTTCAAAAGTCTTAGCCTTGATCTGGGTACAGTTACTTATGACCTAAATGTTTGTGTACCCCTATAATTTATGTTACAATTCTAACTCCCAATGTGACAGTAGTAGGAGGTAAAGCCTTTGGGAGGTAATTGAGTCATAAGAGTGAGGCCCCATGAATGGGATTAGGGTACTTATAAAGAAGACCTCTTCTTCCCCTTCCACTATGTGATGACAAATCGAGAAAAGAGCCATTTACAAATGGGAATGTGAGCTCTTTCCAGGCACAGAATCCAACAGTGCCTCCATCTCAGACTTTTCAACCTCGGAAACCGAAAAATAAGTTTCTGTTGTTTATAAGCCCATTTATTTGAAGGGGCATACATTACTGGAGATTCATAAGTATATGTTTATTATGTTATAATCTATTGCCATCATGAGTCACTTGGGGCTCTAATTATCCCAAATTTGGGCAGCTAAATCCCCTTCAAGCCATCTTCTGTGAGCGCACACTGTTTTGACATGGCCCCATTGACAGAAGAGCATTTTCTTGCTCTAGCACAAAAGAATATTCTAGGTACAACCTGTACTTTTCCTAAAATTAGTAGTTTCTCCAAGGAATTCTGACACTAAAGTGAGAAGTGGTGTTTAGAAAGCAACAACTAGGGTTTCGGTGTGCTGATTGGTGTTGCTTCCTGGGTACTTTTTTCTGTCAACCATGAATTCCTACTAAAATGTCAAATTAAAATCTAGAACCTTCCCCCAACCTTATTGTATTTCCTCTTTTGAATAGTGAAAAAATAGAATCAAGAAAAAGATTTCAGGCCCTGGCTGGTGGCACAGTGGATAAGACGCTGGCCTGCGAACCCAAAGGTTGTTGGTTCGATTCCCAGTCAGGACACAAAACCAGGTTGCAAGCCAGGTCTCCAGCCAGGTCCATAGCTGGAGGCAGGTGAAAGGCAACCATACATGATGTCTCTCTCCCTCCCTGCCTCTCTCCCTACCCCTCTCTCTAAAAATGATAAGTAAAATCTTTTAAAAAAAAGAAAAAGATTTCTATAAAACTACACATTTCCTCATTTTCTTTGTTACAATAACCTACAATAAATACAAAAACAGTTTAAAAATTACAAAGCCTAAACCACTAACAAAACCTACAAAGTAAAGTTAAAAAAAAATCAGTAATTCTTTTTGTCTTGACAATATATTCAGCTCAGGGAGTATAGTCAAAATATCGTGTTTAATATGTATTTGAATACACTCTTTTATCTATGTGGTTACATTTATCTTTGTTAAATGTCCTGAGATTATGTACAATACCTCCTGATGTGATGCAATAGAAAGTACACATTATCTTTGTGGCATTATTTTCAGAATTGTTTTTTATTGGAGACTGCTCATGGGAAAATAGAAAAATTCAGAATATGAATTTTTCAAGTAGACTCCTTAAAATAATCCATCTTATAAAAAACAGAGGAAAGAAAGGGGAAGGTTCTAAAATTAGAAAATATAATACATAAACCTTGTTGGATCTTGGTTTGAAAATATGTGTCACGAAATACATTTGGTGAATAATTGGAAGAATTTGATCATGAATTATATCTTGAAGGATAGTACAAAATAAATGGGTTTTTTACATTTGGTACTAATGTTTTATTGGGTAGGAGAATAAACTTGCTCTTGGATCTACATGTAAGAAGTGAAATTGCAAGCTATCTGACACATTTCTGTATGGTCTGACCAAAGATGCATGTCTGTATTGGATGGGTGGATAGATAGATGGATGGATACAGATAGACAGACAGACAGCTTTGCAGACTAGGAATAGAAATGATGGCTCCCAAACTTACATATCGTCAGCAGCATAAGTTCGTGATACAGTCTTTCCTGTAAGTTAACCAGGCAACTGCTGAGCTGGCTGCCTGCTGAGCAGCCCGGCACCAAGGAATAGATAAGAGTCACACACAGTAACATGCTATTCACTCAGCTTTGATTAAATGCAGGTTTATTTATTCAAAGTACAGGGTGCCTGTGATCAATTGGCAATAACTGCATCTCCTTATTTCACGTGTTTCTTATTAATTTTGTAAAACTGTTTCTAAGGTTATGATTTAACATCATGGTTTCAGATATATAAGTATTAAATTCTGAGAGCAAACGTCACATCAAAGGAATATGATGTTAGAGCAACCATCATTTCTGGACTGTGTGCAGGGCCAACTACTAAGGAAATTGCAGACTTCAATAACATTCCTTTACGTGTGGTTGATAACGTGAAGAAGGTGTAAAATGCTGGCCCTGATTTCACCACACTAACAAAGAAAATGCATAAGGGATGCAAGGACATCACAAGTACAGATATTGTACAAAGAATCCAGGAGGCCATCAATGAAGACCCAGGAAAGTCAATGTGCTCCATAGCAAGAGAACTGCAGATGTTGGATGCAATTGTTTACAAGATTATTGCTGAAGATATCAAACAGAGATCATATGTTCTTAAAATAAACCAGTTTATGACACAGCAGACAAAGGAAAGGCGCTTTGAAAAAGCAAGGAAACTGCTAACAAAATTGAAAAATCCCAAAGGAAAAAACCCTCTGATTTTCTTCTCTGATGAAAAGAATTCTCAGCAGGACCAAACAATCAACAGAAGAAACAAGAGGTGGCTCTGTGAGAATCTTAATGAAGTCCCAAATGTCATGAAAATGAAATTTCATGCTACAGTAAGAGTGTTAGGTGTTGTCAGCAATGAAGGAGATATCATGACCTCACATTTGTTTCCACAAGGCTTGAAGGTGACTGCTGATGTTTACCTTGATGTTTTGAGAAAAGTAATTGTACCGTGGATGAAGCACGTCAAAAATGGACATAATTTTATCTTCCAACAAGATGGCGCACCAGCACATAACGCCAAAAAGTTGTAAGAATTTCTCAGTGTCAACATTCCTGAATCCTGGTCAAAGGAAATCTGGCTGCCTAGTTCACCAGATGCAAATCCTTTAGACTATTATGTATGGAACATTTGTGAGGGAGAAGTTAATAAACAACTTCATTCCAATAAAGAGGCTGTTAAAGCTAAGATTGCAAACATGATGATGTCCATGGATAAAGAAAAGTGAATTAAAGCAAGCTCAAGGTTCCAAAGTCAAATCAAGTCTATGACTGCAGCAAATGGAGACTTTTTTGAACAATTTTTAAAACAACAAGTCTTTATGTATTTACATATAAGAATAAATTTATTTTAAAATAAAACACTTTTCCGGGGTGTTAGTTTACTAAAATTTTGCCAATTTATCGTACGCACCCTGTATTCGAATCTCAACTCATTCTCATATTCCTATAGTCCATTAGCACTGCGCCTCTATTAAAGCATATAATCTCAGTCTGAGTTGTTTGAGAGGTACTTCTGTCTCTAAATATTTACCTTTATGAGTCCCTGTAAAATAAGTCCATATCTTTTCATCTCCAGCTTATCTAACATGTTGTTTTATTTATGACAAATGCTCAGTACTTGCTTGTTGAGTTGACAATAATAAAATCTTTTCATCTTTTATGTAGTATCAATCTACTTAGCCTTCTTTTTCACTGTAAAAATTCAAAAGGTGTCTTAAAAGATGCCTATTTTTTTTTTTAACTCCAAGTGATGGATTCGTGTCAGAAATTGCAGTTGCTGTGACATAACCATTACTTCTATAAGATACCAGAACTTTGGTCCGCCCTATGAATGAAATGGGGGCACCGTTGTAGGCTCTGGGGTAAAAGGACATTATCTGACATGTGTTTTAAAGGGATCACACTGGCTGTTCTGTGACAGAATGCAGGGGAGCAAGGGCTGAAGTTGGGTGGCCATTAGAAAGCTATTGAAATAATCCAGGTTTAAGATGATAGTGACTGAGACCTGGGTATTTTAGTGGAGGTGTAAGAAATTATTGGGTTCTGAATAAAGTCTCAAGGTAGAACCAGTAGGATTACCAAGTGGATTGGGTGTGGCATGTATAATTAAAGAACAGAGTCAGCTTAGAGATTTTTTAACTGGGCAATTAAGAGATGACTTGCAACCAACTGAGAGGGGGAAAAAAGTGCAAGTGGAGCAAATATGTATCTGAGGGAGAAAATTTCCTGGAATTTAGTTTTGACATGTTCAATTTAAAATGTTTTGTAATTACAGTTTATGTTCAATATTGTTCTGTATTAGCACCAGATGTACATCATAGTGGTTAGAGAATCATGTACTTCATAGAGTAGTATCCCTGCTATTTCATGTACCTACCCTGGCCCCTTACATATGCATAGCTACACAATATTATTGGCTATATTCCCAATTCTGCAATTTACATCTCCATGACTGTTCTGTAACTACCGATTTGTTCTTACTCCCTTTACCTTTTTCACTCAGCTCCAGAACCCCCTCCTATCTAACTACCCTAAATTTGTTGTCTGTATATATGAGTTTGTTTTGTTTATTTTATTCTTTAGATTACACATGTAAGTGAAATCACCTAGTATTTGCCTTTCTCTGTCTCACTTACCTTACTGAGCATAATATTCTCTATTTCCATCCATGCTGTCATAAAATGGTATATCTAAGTTGGTAGTTGAAAATATGAGCCTTGCGTTTGAGAGGAGTCTTGGCTAGACATCAACTTCGACGTCATGGGAGGTGAAGAAGAAGACCTTCAAAGAAGACTAAGAAGAAGTAATCATGGTTGATGTAGAAGGAGAATCAGAAAAGTGTGGCATCTGGTAGCTGAGCAGAGATGGCACAGGGAGGCAGGAGAAGTGGTCCACCATGAAAACTGTTGTTCCTAGAGCACACAGACTGTGAACTAAGGCTGGGTAAGGCTGAGTGTAAGATTCCAAAAATCTGTGGCTTGGGGAATAAGCTCTGACCTGGCCCTGGAAATAAAAGCCTGACAGAAGTGTGTTCAAGGGAAAAGAGAAATAAAAGTAGTAGAGATAGTGGATATAAATCATCCCTTAAAAAATATTTTTAAGATTTTATTTATTTAAGAAAGGGGAAGGGAGGGAGAAAAAGAGCGAAACATCACTGTGTGGTTGCCTCTCATGCACCCTCAACTGAGAACCTGGCCTGAAAGCATGTGCCCTGACTGGGAATTGAACCCAGGACTCTAGCTTGCAGGCTGATGCTCATTCCACTAAGCTACACCAGCCTGGGTCATCCTTTGAAGAATTTTACTGTATAGAGGAGCAAAAGCATAAGGTGGTGCATGGCAAGGGCAATAAAATCAAGAGATTTTGTTTTAGTTTTATCTGAAGAATAGCTATCTGGAGATTTTTTTTTTTTAAGATGAGAAAATTAGTGGTGACAGTAGAGTCCCCAGGGCTGGAGAAGTCACACTGAGGCCAGAAAATGCTAAGGGACTTAGTCAAGGGCATGAGTCGGCCCTGTAAAAACTGTGCAGAACTGTTCCAGTGACTGAAGTTGAAACTTCAGAGTTCTCTAGGGTCTTCAATCTGGAATATTCTACAGTTCTGTGGCTCTGACAGCTCCTAGATGGTTTCTGCTCCCTTCAATCTGAAAATTACGCTACTTCCTTTCAAAGGACATCTATACCTATGCTCTGTTTTCCAAGGATACAGAAACAGAACCTCGGAATGCTGGGGGATTAGACACCAAACTTCTAGGTTCTTTCCCTGCACACTAATTTGCACAGGTAGGAGTCGGGGGAGAACCTTCATCTCACCCTTTCTCCACGGCTGGTACAACCTCTGTCTTCCTGCCTAAATCTATTGGGACTATCATAATGAAATTCCTTCATCCCTAAGGCACTGCTTGCTGGGGATATAGCAGCAAGATGAACAAGGAAGCAGAGCAAACCTTTTCAAGGCGGCGCAGCCTGACTGTTAACCAAGAGAGGCAAGACTCAAGACTCAGCAGAAAGCAGTTGCACTATATAGGATAATAAATGATCACGAAACTTCTCTCTCTCTTTCTCTCTTTCTCTCTCTCTCTCTCTCTCTGATAAAGCACTGGACAAAGATGCAATTAAAAATTGGATTTCATAGAGCAAATGGATAAATGATAGCACAGATGTGGAAACAGGAAAGAGTAAGCAATTTCTGTCCAGGCACGCCTTGAGATTGCACCAAAAGGCAGGTTCAATGAGTAAGAAGGAGGTCTCAGGGCTTCTCGGGTGTCATTTGAAGTTCTTTAAGTTTACCAAGCTCAGCAGCATTAATTAAACTTAATTAAAATTAGCACATTAAAAATTAAATGCTTGCCGTTTGAAGAGCAATTTTTTTATACAATTAAACTCTCTATACATAATGATCTTCGACGGGAATTTACTCTTTAGTGCTGATATTCTCCACTGTTACTGGTAAATGCTGTGAAATAACGCCTACTGAGAACACCTGTGCATAAACACAATGCTCTGTAAGCCCTATTAAGAAACTCTTAACCAATAAATTTTTTTAAACAACAAGAAAGGGGAAATGTATAAATTTGGGCCTAAAAACCAGAGCTGATATTTCCTAGCTCTGAGCATTTGTTATTCAGGCTGTAATTTAGGACAAGTGATTTTTTTCTAACCCTTGGTTTCTGCTCCACTAGGATAAAATTCCTGCCCCTTGCATTGGTATTTTCAGGATTTCATAGAAATCCAGTATAGAAATCACCTAGCACTGTCTGGGAGGTTACAGATACTTAATAACAGGAGTTGAACCTGAATCTGAGAACGGCAGCATGAAAATATCTCCATGGAAAACCTGAGGGCTATCCTGTCATGTAAGGAATGGTCAAGCTGAAAGGGAGCGAGTTTCCCTGATGTTCTACATTAAGCCACTGGACAGCTGCATCCATTCCAGAGCCTAACGTTTTTCTCAAGCCTGGGTTAAACCCCCCTTCCCTAGTCCTCTGCCAAATTCCTCTAATTCAAGGCTTCCATCAGTAAAAAGTCACTGCCCCTCATTAAGAGTTGGGGCACTTGTGCACACATGCTATTTGGAGGGCGGTTTGCTTAGCGCCATGAGTGAAGAGAGTGAGCGGGAGGGAAGGAAGAGGCAGTATTTTTTGGTTCCATGCTTGAATTTTCTCAGCAGGAAAACACTTTGCCTGGATAATAGCAATGCCTGTTCAGAAACAAGTTTGGCTATTGCAATAGATGTTGTTTCCATTTCAGGCCATAACATACAAAGTCACATCACATCTGGTGAACTATTATCTGGTAGTCAAAAAAAGGGGCATGTACTGATAGTCTTGTCAGTCCCCGATGATTAGACACACCCAACTGTGAAATCCAAACCAGAGGTCCACTTGGCTCTTGCTACTCTACTTCCCAAGAACCTTGGTGGCAGTCATACAGACACAGCATTATGATAGTTAAGTTAGAACGTACTCTGAAGGAGAGCAACCAGGGACTGACTTGCTCTTCCCCAACTATGTGCTGAAGTCCTTATGGGATAGATTTGCTACAGGGATTGAGAACTTCCAGGAGAAATGGTAAAGTAGGAATTCATTTCAGTTCATGCGCAATGCCCTCGCATGTTTGGGAGAAGGGTAAAGGATCAACACCCCTTCGGCAGGAGCAATAAAACCATTTGAGAGAGACAGAGATTCTCACTTAGACATTGCACAAGATTCCCAGGGCTTCTCTACAAATTACCACAACCCGGGAGACTGAACACAAATTTAATTCTTTCACTACTGGTGACAGCCCAAAATCAAGATGCCAGTGGTCCCTCTACCAGGCTCTATGGGGGAAGCCTTCCTTCCCTCATCCATGCAGCAGCATAATTTCCATCTCTGCTGTGTCTTTACAGACCCCACCCACTCCCCACCTCCATGTCTTTTCTCTGCTGTAATTTCCTCTTCTGTCTTGTGTAAGGACACATTTCCCATCTGGCTAATCCAGGATGATCTCATCTCAAGATCTTTAACAAGGTCATTACAGCTGCAAAGGTCCTATTTTCAAATAAGGTCACGTTCATAGTACCAGAGGTTAGGAATTAGACATATCTTTTGTGAGCTCCTATTCAACCCTTTGTGGACATTAAAACGCCCCTTGGCAGGAGGCAGTGAAAGACAAATACCATATGATCTCAACTAATACAGGACACTAATGAACAAAACGAACAAGCAAAACAGAACCAGAGGCATGGACACAAGGAACAGACTGACAGTGTCTAGAGGGGAAGAGGGAGGGGGAGAACGAGGCAAAGAAGGGGAACAGTTCAGTCAAGGAACTAGTATAAATGACCCATGGACAAGGACAACATGTGGGATTGGCTGTGGGAGAGGGGATAAGGAGGGTGGGGCAGGGGAGAGCAACAGGGGAAAAATGGAATAAATGTAATACAACAATAATAAATCAATTTTTTTTAATAGAAAGAAAAACAAATGTCCCTTGGCTGGGATGCCAACAGAAGTGAATACAGTCACTGAAAAGAAGGATCTATGTGCATGTACCTTAGAAGTAGGATGTCCAAAACTAACCACCCCAGCCTCACCCACACAGACATCAGTTCAGCCAAAACCTCTCCACTCCCTTTGAATACAGCAAAAAGCTGGCAGCAGCTTGTGTGCAGCCTTTGACAACTATCTGTCCCTTTATCCCCCCAACACGTCTTTTAAATTGATACACTCTTGGAGACAGGTCCAAGGTGGCAGCGCAGGTGGACACTGAGCTCGCCCCATCCTAAGAACATACTACATGTGCAATTCCTCCTGAGCAACAACCATGAGCCAATGGGTTCATGTACAGCTTCTGCACAGGAAGCCAGAGAGGGAGAGAGAAACTGCATGGAGAGAAGGTGGGGGAACAATGAGAGAACAACCCCCAATTAAAGGAACCAGTGAGCACCCTTGTTTACATTTCCCCTGAGCGTGGAGAGCAGGCAGGGGCACCACTCGTGCTCTCTGGCCAACCCACAGGGCTCCTGGCATGTCCCCAGCCACCTGTCCCACAGAGCGGAACCAGGGGGAGACCCTCCACCCAGAGACTGATCCAGCAGGTACAGCAGGGTGCTGCTTTGCACACCCACCAAGCTATGCATGGTCATAAAAATGCCTAATATCTTAGAAGCCTAAAATAAATATGTGTATAAAGGGGGCATCCCCCACAATGTAGGGAGACGCCGCCTTATGTAGTCCAATGTTAAAGGAAAAAATATGTCTGGGGATGATGGTGGGAAAACAGCATCTAACCCCAGGCATAAAAAGTGAAGCGCCTACTACCACAGACTCATGTTCTCTCTTCCATATTTTGGTAATTTCTTAAGTAAAGTAACAACAAATCACAACTGCCATGTGACCATGGAGATGTCTTAGTTACTCCCAAATGCTCCTTGAAATATCCTGCATTTCCCAGTTCCTTCTGTTGTAACTAGTTCAATGCTGCCTTGCTCCACTTCTTGGAACAAAATGCTCACTACTGGGAGAAAACTGCTTCACAGCCACATAGCAAATTTTAACCAGTAGAAACACAGATGTTCAAATATGCAGAATGGCCCTTTTTCTTTTTGTGAGTCCAGAAGGGAACAAAAATAGCTCCTAAAATCGTCCATGAGACAAACAGGTATGGATAAGGAAGGTAACTCTACTTGTTACACTTGAGAATTTTTTTTTTTCTTGTAACTTTAATTCACCAAGAGAGAAAGAGAGGGAGAAAAGGAATAAGGAAAATGGAGAAGAGGGGAGGAGGTAATGGAGGAAGAAGAGGAAAGGAGCGTGATTGATTATCAATAGGACAGGCAACATTCAATGAGAGAAGCAGGCAGTCTTAGGAGCCTGTCAGCTGGTCTCCAAGTAGGTCTGGACAGCAGGAGACTCTTGCCCCTGCAATAGCTAGTTTTTTGACTGAAGCAAATGATCTCAACCTTCTAAGCCTCAGTTTCCTCATCTGTAAAGCAAAAACGCTGAGCTAGATAACCTAGGTTTCTTGCAGCATTGACACTCTGACCTTCAATAGTGTTCATTGTTTCAGTGTGCAGCCCCTCTCTGCTGCACTTCCCGTTTTCATTTATTCAGCTCTCCTCTGAACACACTCTGCTCTCCTACCATGAGGAGCCTGTCTTCAGAAAGGTGATTAGTCCATGTGCATCCTTCTGAAGCTGATTTCTGCTGTGAGCATCTGTTTCCACTCAGGTGAGAGGCAGCGAGGAATCTGCTCTTGGAGATGTGCAGGTCTACATACTGTGTGTGCCAAGCAGAGGGAGAAGGGGAGAATCAACTGGGAAGATGGAAATCTTGACAAATCATTAAACGCCCTCAGAAATCTCCACAAATAGGAAAAGAAAAGGCAGACTCCAGGACTCGTCAACAAAACAAAATGTGGACCTAATGAGACTGCTGAAATGGAGAACAAAGCCCTGGGCTCTCCGTTCTCTTTTTCTCTCCCCTAGAATGAGCTCATCAGCTAGAGGAGGGAATAGTTTGTGCAGAATCCAGGCTGAGCTTTTGAATCCTGTAGTGCGAAGAACAGTGACTTTGAGGGTCAATATCAACATTTAGGTAGCTTTGTGGAACTTAGAATTCTAAAAGCACTCAAGAAAATCAAGAGTTAGGAATTCAAGTAAATGCTGTTTTAGGGCCTTGGAAGAACCAGGTAGGCTTGAGCACTGATTTGACCCCTGGAACATGAGGGAGAAAAATATTAAATGACCCCAAACTGTCCTAAGGCATTAAAATTGTTTCAACAGTAGTCAGTGTACTCAAGAGATAAAATCAATGGCTGGAGAAGAGGAATGAAAGAAGGATATCAAAGATGACTGTTGAGTGTGTGGGAGGCCTAACTAGATGGAAGAAGGGACCATTCACTGAGATAGAAAACACAGGAAAATAATTAGTTAGGGGACTCAGAAGGCAGGTGGGGAAAATGGTTAGTTCCATTCATTTTGATGGGCTCCCCAAAATATCCAAAACTATAAGCCATGTAGACTATGGAGAGCTCACAGGGGATGTCTAGCTTGCATAGAGTGACAAGTGTTAGGGAGAAGAGTATTATCTACAGAGACAGCACTGAGGGAGAAGGAAGGGGGACAGGCAGAGAAGCTTTAGGAACTCTGCATTTGATTATCACACAGACCAGGATGAATCTGCAAAAGAGACCAATAAGCAGTCAGCCCAGCAGAATCAAGACAGAGCAGGGTAGCATCATGAAAGTCAAGGAGAAGGGTACTTCAAGAGAACATCCAATGCTGTCAGAAGGTACAGAAAGACCAAATAAAGTGCCGCCTGGAAATGAATTCAGATGAAGGAGTTTCATGGTACGCAGGTTGGGACTGGCCAAGCAAGAATTGTGTCTGATGGAATAATGAGGACAGGTGTCAGGCTTCCCTGGGCTGAGGATTAAATCAGGGGTGAAGAAAGGGGATGATACAATAAAACACTGTTGATAAAGAGGAGAGAGATGGGGTGGGAACTGAAGAGAAATGTAAATTTGCAAGAAGGTTTATTTTTTATTATTACTACTAATATTAAGCATTATTTTTATGTGGGGCTTCAATGGTATTTTTTTAATTCTTCATTCTTACTGAAATACACTTTGACATGCAACATACTGTAAATTTAAGGCATATACCATGTTAATTTGATACTTTCTGTATTTTAGTGCCATTGCCATTACAGTGAATAATTAGCACCTTTATCACATTATATGATGACCCTCTCACTTTAGTGGTTGGACTCATTTAAGGGTATTTAGAAGTTGATAGGGGAGGTCCAGATGGTAAGAAGTGAATGAGTATACAAAGGGGAATAATTTAAGGGATTTATTAGCATTCCAAAAATGAAAATTTAAGCTGGTTTTGAGCACAATGTGAGATATAAAAGTCAAAAACAAACAGTGAGAGAGAGAAAAAAAGGAGCAGTGATTAAAATAAGTGTAGTAGCCTCTCTTGCTTCACAACTGGTCCCACCATCTGTGGCAGACAGGGACGTGAGGACAGTATTTTATGGGCATGATCTCTGCGCCCAAACTGCTTGGTGTAAGTCCCAGCTCTGCCACTGACAAGCTATGTGATTCAAGCCAAACTATACAGACTCTCCAGGCCAGGGTCACCTTGCCAGTAACCAGGGAGTTATAACAGTGTATGTGGTGTGTGTACATGCACATTGTATATGCACTATTTATTTTACATATAGTATATGTGTTATATACATATATATGTGTGTGTGTATTATATATCCATACACACTTTTACATATATACACACATTTTTACTTTTGAAAAGTACCCAGGAATATAATGATAAGCTTTATAAATGAGTGTTAGAAATTATGAGTAATATTATGTGGAAATTTTCAGTAGGACAATTCTCTGTAAATACACAGAGAGTCAGATTGTTATCTGATGTTTACTTTAGCTTATGTTCATTTGGGAAATGGAGGCCGCTATGTACACCATCCACATTCCACACATGCATGCCTCATTAAAGAATTACTTTTTAAATTATTCATTAAAGAATTTTAAGGAGATCTTCTGGGAACCCACTAAGCACACTGCATCAATTAGTTGTACTTATTCTCTGCATCTGTACGGAGCATGTAGTCCATGCCGGGCACTATACCAGAGCCTGGTAAAATGATCACGCATATGGCACCATCCTTAAAGTCGAATAGACGAATAACACAGCAGGTCATGAACATTTACACAAATTGGGGGAGAATAAAATAATCAGTATGTGGTGAGCCCACCAGGAGTTGGGGACCCCAAACGAATAGAGGGTGACCATCTATTGTCATTTCCACAGCCCTGTATTCAGATGCAGGGGGACCACTGAACTGGGTAACCATTCTGTGTGATGTGAAGTACGAAGCCAACACAGACCTGAAAGTAGCCTCAATGGGGGAAGCAAAGATCAAGTCAAAGAAACCAAAGCCGGGCATCTCCATCTTGACTGCACACTAGAATTCCCTCAAAAGCTTTTTAAATAGATAGATATCTGGGCCTTCTACCAGAATCATGAAATCAGAATTTCTGAGATGTGAGGTCGGAAACCAGTATTTTTTTTTTTTTATACTCCCCAGTTGGAACTAATACACAGCCCAAGTCGAGAGCTACCGTGCTAAAGTGTGTCAAGTCAAAAGAGAGATGCCTGGGTGTGGAAGCAAAAGTGCAACCATGCCTTGCCATTCAGAGTGTCTGTGACCCCACAGCGTCAGCATCGCCTGGGAGCTCACTGAACGGCAAACTCTTCAGCTTCATTTGCTGCACTCAGATCCCAGTTTTGACAAGTTTCTCTATGATTCCCCTACACATTAAAATTGGGATGCTCTGCCACAGATTTTCAGATAATAGCAATCACCTCCTAACCGAACTTTTTGGTTCTACTCTTGGTTCCCCAGAGTTTATATTGCTGGCATATTACTGTTATCAGAGAAACCCTGGTTCTTCTTGCCAACGCAGTAGGGAATTACAGATCAGCGAGCCTGTTAGCATGTGCGCAAAATTTATTAATGGATGGCAGAGCAAAAACAAGGGTGGCAAGTTTGCCCTAGTGTGGCCAGAGGCCAGAGGTCCTGAGGGCCAAGGGCACCAAGAGAGCAAGCCCTTTGTTCTGAGACTTATATTGTTGGCTGGATGAGAGAGGAAGATACCTATTGAAAGGGAGGTGCTCGCTTTCCAGGACTTGGGGGCCTAGATACCTAAAGATATTAATGGGCTCCTTCCTTTAGGCACTATGGGCCCTTTCCCACCTTTAAGGCTTTGGGATGTAAACAGTCTCAAAGGTTTTCCTCCCCAGACAGTGGAAGCAATGCATAGAATTCCAAGGGTTTTCCTCCTTCTGGCTGTTTCTTGTGATATTGGAACACCCAGCAACATTATCAGACCAGGCCCAGGACTGCTGGGTAAGTGAGGGAGACATGTCTCCCTTTACTTCTGGCCTCCTGTAACATTACTGTTGAGGGCTAAGCATGTGCCAGGTCTGAGCTTGCCAGAATTGCCTTAAAAAGGATGAAACAGGGAAGAACAATGAGGAGAAACATGGGACAACTGTAATAGAACAACAACAATTTTTTTAATGCGAAAACTATATTCTGATGAGGAAAGAATTTACAAACTGTTGGAAAAAAACCTCAGGAAGCAGACCACGTGGAACTGGAAATCAAGGGTGGAGAAACTACTCTATGCATGCCTACCCTGCTAAAAAGGAGCTGTCACGTTTTAGCAGCTCAAGAACAGGACTTACATGGGTTTTAAAATCGGAGCAATAAGCACATTTGTAAATAAAGTTCTATCCTCGGGCCCTGCCTCCTAGGCTTTTTATCAAGATGACAAATTGTAACCCACATGAGAGCCATTATGGATGTATCTAATATTTTCCTGAGCCATTATTGAATTGGTTCTAAATTCCAATAATGTACTTGAGGGCAGAGGAAGATCTGTTGTGGGAGCAGAGACTTCCTTATTGTATTAGAGGACACGAAGCTGAAATGGAAGCTCTCGTGAAAAACTGGGCCCTGTCAGCCAACACGAAAATGGTTTGAAAACAACGGTCTTTGGGATTAGCATTTAACCCTAATCCAATTTCCCTAACTTGAAGACCCTAGCAAATCCGTAATGTATTGAATATTAAACCTGGAGCCACACAGCAGAAATGTCTACTAATTCTAAACCAGTAGAATTCAAGTTTTTACTTCTTTTTATGTTGAACATTGAAATAGGGGGTTCGGAAAAGTCTAGAAAAGTATCAACTGGTTGTGCATCAAATATGTAGAGACTGAAATCATGAGTTAATGCAATCATCTATAAAACATTCAAATATATTTCTCATTTAATTCTTAGAATGACCATGGAGTGTATAAATTATTATCAGACTTGGCTACAGAAGAATCTAAGATGAAGTAAAGGCATGGGACTGCCCCAAAATCACAGGACAGTTTTGGTTACATCCATACCTTTGCCAAATCCACACCAAAGCCAAACCCTGTTTCACCTCATTTAAGTGACCTCTCCTGTGTTTTGTTCACATTCTTAACTGTTTGGTATTTTTCTTATTTTTTATTTTTCATGATTGCCCAAAGAGTTTGAAGTAAAATATCTGAGGTTTTGAACAACTGGCTACCCCCTTTTGCTACTGGGAATAATAAAATTTTCCAGTTTCATTATCCCAATTTCCTTAAGAAACAGAAAAGCAGTCTCTTCAAAGTATAATCCCAGTTCCATTCAAAGGATGCTGCTATATTCCAGTTATTGCTTACTGACAGAAGCCCAGTAGCTTCTCATATCATATTGATTCTAAAACAAATCAGAGTCGATTTTGTTGACAAAGATGAAAGCTGTGGGAGGAGGAGGGCTGTGTGGGTCCTCTGTTGAGTGGCAAGCAATTAGTCACAGTTGTGATGTGTGGCACTATTTTCACCCCAAGCCGTAAATAGAGTGGTTCTGTTTTTCTTGTTGTTATTATTGTTTGTTTGTTTGTTCTTGGCTGAATTGAGCACTGATTAGCACAGCAAAATCAGCTCATAAAAGGAATGTCAACATTTAGACAACAATTATGGAGGTGCAATTAAAACTTAATGTTGGGTGATTTTTGTACCCTAGGGAAGAACATCTGTCCAGTGGCCAGGTGGGCCCATGAGAATAGTGAAAGAAGGTGACCTCCTGCCAACCTGACCCTCCTGAGAAAAATCTATGCTGCAGGCAGGTGGCCCTAGAGGGTACTTTTTGTCCTGAAAGGAGAGATGGAGGGAAGGGTCAAATAATACAGATATATTTTCATTTTGAATCCATACAAAGAACTAAAATCCTCCTCTGATTACTTTTTAAAGACATTAACATAATTATTCCATTCTAGCCAATTAGAGAGCATCTGCTCAGTATTTGCATGTGAATTCTTTCCCTACCTCTGGCCAAATCTTCAAAATTTATAGGAGGTATTCAGTCCTAATCTTGACCAGAAGTTCTTTTCCTTTTCCCTAATGTCTACCTTTAATTATAGGAACTCATATTCCGTACCTTTGCAAACTTCCTCAAATACTTTTTGGAATGAGGCAGAAAATCAATTAAGCAGTTATTCAGCCTTCATTTTCTTAAAAAAAGGTGGGGGGGGGGGGGCTGACGGTGTGGCTCAGTGGATTGAGTGCCAGCCTGTGAAACGATGGGTCACTGGTTCAATTCCCAGTCAGGGTACATGCCTGGGTTGTGGGCCAGGTCCCCAGTTGGGGGTATGTGAGAGGCAACTAACTGATGTATCTCTCACATTGATCTTTCTCTTCTTCTCTTTCTCTCCCTCTCTTCTCCCCTCTCTAAAATTAAATAAATAAATCTTTTTTAAAAAGTTTCTGTCACTGGATATCTGCCTCCCTTCTCTCTTTTCCCCAAATGCAAGGCCTTGGAATAGTATTATATGGGGAATAAATGAGGTGAGGACCTAAAAGGACCCCATTCATTTCAATTGACAGAAGCAACCTAAAGAAGACACAATTCACCTGAATCTGCCTCTTCCTTTGAACATCTAGGGACAGAAATTTCATCTTGTTCTTTCATACAGGGGTAGGCAAAAGTAGGTTAATACCAACAAAAAAAATAATACAATAATTAGCATCTCATAATATAAGAATAAATTCTGTGTTTTGTGTACTTACAACCGTAAACCTCCTTTTGCTCACCTCTGCATCCTCCCACCAACTAGCATGATGCTTGATTTCAATGTCACAAAGAGGTGTTGTTTTTTCAATTGAATTGAGAAATTAAGAGCAAAATGGCAAAAAGCCTGCTGCATGCTACATGCTCAAGGAACCTGTTCTCAGGACAACTTCTGCAAGACAGTGGCTTTTAGGTTAAATTTCTGGGCACGGATAACAGGAACAACTCACATTGGGCAACACATCTTCATCCTTGATTCTCTAGAGCTACGCTTCATTGGGCTGGACAGAGGTCCTTGGCTCCTTTCCTAAACAGAATTAAATGCATGAGCTGGCAAGCCCAGGCTTGAAACAAGGTCCTACCACTAAGACACACTTTCCTCACCTCTCAATTGGAAGAAAAGATGATACCTACACCAGAGTTGTGGTGTTAAGTGTCAGATGGGGAAGGGCTTTGTGGAGCGCCTGTACATAGCACGCGTGCAATAAAATATTAGCTGGGTATGGTTTTCTCCTCCATATGGTTGCTTAGAAGTCTATCTAGTTGTGCCAATTGGTATTTTGATGTTCAGCCGATATGTTTTTTGCTGCTCCTTGCCCGTACTCACTGGCAGTCTCATATCCTCTCTCTGCTCAGTCATTCTCATTATCATATAGTCTGCAAAACTCTCATTTGAAACTCCACCCTCAGCTGTTACCTGTTCTAGCTACTGTCCTATAGCCCAGCTTCCCCAAGAACTGGACCCCCAGACAAGGGGTGAGTTATCCCAGTGCTCACTTCCCTTCTTCTCTTACTTCCATCAGCCTCCACCCCCATTGCTCTTCAAAGCCTACATTTGTCAAGGTCACTAACAACCTTCATCTTCCCAAATCCATTGGTCAATGCTTGTCCTCATTTTATTGGCCCTTAGGAATGTGGAATATAGTTGATTATCTCCTCTTTTTTAAAGACCTTCAGTCACTCGGCTTTGGGGAAACCCCTTCCTTCAGGGGTTCACCTTCCTCATAAGATGCTTCTCAGTTTCCATCACCAGGATCGCCTCCCCTTCCCCCAAATGTAAACTGTGTAAAAGCTGGTATTTTGCCCTCTTTTCCTTATACACATTCATTCTCTAGACGATCTTATCTAATTCCCTAGCTTTACGCCTGCATTTTTGTTTCTGTAATGATGCTCTGCCCTGAGTTCTCCACTCAGTATCTCAACCTTATCCCTTCTTGATTTTACCCTGAAGCGTCACCCATAGCTTTTTAGTAGATAGCATCACACAGTCACTCAGGAGTAAGAAAGAAACAAAAACTAAACTAAAACGTAAACTCTTTTTCTGTGACCCCTTTCTTTCTCAGGTATTCATTGAGTGCCAGCCACGCTGACCACCTTACTAATCCTTAATTACGGAAAAATTTGTCTCAGCGCCTTCATCTTTGATAACCATTTCTCATTGACGGTCCTGCCACCTTGAAATGATCTTTTCCCACACCTTCACAAGGCTTGTTCTTTCACATCATTCAGGTATCAACTCGAATGTCACTTCCCCAGAAAGGTCTTTACTGATCACCTCCTCTAACGTAGACTCCCCATCATTTGCTGTGCCCTAACTTTCTATAATTAGCCATATCATTTTATCACCGCGTATAATTACTTAATCCATTTATTCATTTGCTCATTGATTGACTCACTCATCCACCAGGATTTCAGCTCAATAACAGCAAGGTTTTGTCTCTTTTTTCACTGTATCCCCAGTTCCTGGTTATAATAAATTCTCCAAAAGCTCATGGAATAAATGAACAGTGGAGATGGAACTTCATGAAAGAAGAATCTGACTCATTCTTGAGCCCTTGAAGGCCACATCCAGAAAAATGTATATTCTATTTATTTAAAAATGTGCTACTCTCATTTGTATCCTCAAAGCTCTTAGACATTGAAAGAGGGCTGAATCGGACCGCAGAAACACAAAAGTAGTAAACTCTGGCCTTGTCATTTACAAACTGAATTGCCTTAGGGAAATGCACTTTAACTAACAACTCAGTTCTTCGGGTTGTAAAATGATATCGTCTTCCTTTACTAAACCAGAGAATTGGCAGATGAGAAAAGAGATCACCACACATGGCACGTCTACTCTATATCAGGCATTGTACTCTCAGATACATCTCTCATACATATCTCTCATTTGAACTACAGCAATGACTCTAACTTATTTATTTGATTGACTTCACTCATACAATATAGTACATTTAAGATGGCCTAGGATAATGCTAAAAATGTGACATGATCCTTTCACTTCCCTAAAGACCAGAACACTCTTCTGCATTTCTCTGTTGACTGGATAATAAAATCCAAATTCCCTGGAGTTACAAAAACAAATCTTTAAGTGCTGGCCCCTACCTTTTCTCCTGATTTATTTCCCACATATCAACTGCCTCCCTCCACCCGACTCTACCATGTGAAGTTCTCAAAATATTACCCACTTACTGCTTCTTAAATAAAACAGGCCATTTCTCACCCTTGGACTGTATTTGCTCCCACTTCGTCGGCCTATCTAATTAATCCTGTAACATTCCAAAGACATGTAATCACCCGCATGAGGCCTTTTGCTATAATACTCCCCAACCCAAACCTCCAGAAGAATCATCCACTCTGGATTATTTCTGTGCTTGTTTCATACACTTATCATCCTTAAACACATGATACTCAACTCCTTTGCTTGTCATATATACTACAAATTCCTTGAAGACTGTAACCAACTCTTAATCATCTTTGTGTCTACAGATAATGAAAATGTAGTAAATGCTTTATAAGTGTTTGTTGGAACAACTAATGAATCACCTCATATAATCGTACAATGTAATTAAACACCCCAAGCTCACCAAGGAATACTATACAAATATAAGTATTACCCACAACGGAACATGGTAGAGCAGGAAAGGGGAATTATTGAAAATTTTGCTGGGAAAACAAGCATGAATTACGAGTGTTGAAAAACTAGGGCATAGGGTCACCAACATGTCCTAGTGCCCCTTTTCTTCACTCACTGCAGTCTCGCTCTCCTGGCTTCCTTAGACCCCTGGAGCATTCCATGTACCCTCAGAGCACGTGCACTGCTGTGCCCTCTGCCTGAATCACTCCTCCCTGAGGTATTTTCATGGCATATTCTTCGCTTCTTTTAGGTCTCTTATGAAATGTTACCTTATCGTAGTGGCTTTCCCTAACCACTATCAAAATGGCATACATACTCCAACCTATCTCACTCTCCATCACCTAAACCAGTGCTTTTCAACCTTGTTCATCTCATGACACACCTAAACTAATTACTAAAATTCTGTGGCACACCAAAAAAACATATTTTTGCCAACCTAACAAAAAAAAAATATAGGTAAATTTTTGATTCATTCACACCAACAACTATTGTTGCGTTGGCTGTTGTTGTTTTTATTTGACAGTCCAAGGGAAAAAAGGTCGGTGGCCCAGACTAACTAGTCAGGGTTCACGTTTTCGAAATTCTTGCGGCACACCAGTTGACAATCGCTGACCTCAACTAACTTCATTTTTCCCCCAACACCAATCACCATTTGGCTCACTCGATTATTTTTATTTGTTTATTGTTTGTTGTAAGTGCTGGGAAGTAATTCAACGTTCAGTTTACAGAGTGTGACCAGTTAGCCAGAAAAAGGATGTTGGTACCAGAATAAGGCTTGATAGAAAGGTTGGAATACCAATTAGATGAAAATGTAAATCCCCTGAAAATTTTTGACCATGCAATTGAAATAATGGAAGTGGTGCTTTAGGAAAATGAGCAAGGTGAACATGCATCAGCAGAGCTCTGGCCTTTGTAGAGCTAGGTCCCCTCAAGGCAGTTCTGAGATTGTGTCATCAATGCTTTGTGGCTGATTTCAAGAATGGCGTATGCCCTCAGAATTATCCTGCCCTCTAGTTAGACATTTGGGATATCAACATTGCTATCCCCATAAGTCTGAGTTCATCATATTCTACAGTAACATGGAATAGGCCCATAGGGTCATAGGATCTCTTCCATTAAAACCAGCCCACTAGAGCAAGATTAGATGCTCAAACTCCAGCTCCATTTAGCCCCATCTTCCTTCAGTCTTCCATATTTCACAATAGAGTGGTCCCAGAATGCTTTGCACCAGAACTACCTTAAGCCAGAAGTAACAGAACTTGACAACATTTGGAAATGAAGGAACAGGGAAAAGAGACCCTGAGTGATAGAAAGAATTAGAATTCCTTTTGTATAAGTAGAAGAAAGCCAGAGAAAAACTGACCAGGTCAGCTTACAATATTGATTTTCAGTTGATTTTGAAGACAGGGCACAACATTTAGGTAAAATATCTAGTCAAAAACTGGAAATGTAAGATTCAAAATTAGGAAGTAAGTCTTCATTTAGGAATCAGGTTTAGGAATCATCTTCATCAATGTTGATACCGCAGCTGAGGAAATGAGAGGAGAAAAAAAAAATGAAAACTGAGAAGGAAAAGAACAATTTTAGTTATATCAACATAAGAATGTCCAAACCTACAGAGAATTTTTATCAACATTTATTTGAGCCAAAAGAAGAATACACTTGGAAGCAAGATATCATAAAGGCCCCAGAAAATAACAGTTTTCAGTTTCTTTTTTTTTTTAAGGAGAAAGTCTTTTTTTTTTTTTTAGATTTTATTTATTATCTTTAGAGAAAGGGGAAGGGAAAAAGGCAAAGAGACATCAATGTATGGTTGCCTTTCACCTGCCTCCAGCTACAGACCTGGCTGGAGACCTGGCTTGCAACCTGGTTATGTGCCCTGGCTGGGAATTGAACCAGTGATCTTTGGGTTCACAGACCATCAGTTTCTTTTATGCATTTGAAATTAAGCAAGGAACCTAAGGAAGATTACTTGGAGGTGGAAGAAAGCAAGGTAGACTATGGGCTCTCTTGAGGGTGGTTGGGGCTTATTTGAAAGGTGTGTTAACCTAGCTACCCAGAAACAGGTTTATTTAAAACAAAGATAAACCTTTTATTAAAGTAATTCCATGCCTGGGGCATGACTAACCAATAGGACCTGGCCAGTTAGGAATTCATGATCCGATCATACTGAGAGATTGCTTTCCATTGAACCTCTTTTTCCATCACAATGAGATAGTGAAGCTGAGTTAAGCAGAATGATGAGAAAAATAAGTAGAAGAGAAGGGAAGGTCTAATGGCAAGTGAGTGGCAGATGGGTGTATACATTGCAGTGGAACCTTTGGAAGAGCTGCTCTAAGGAAGGTGAGTAGAATCACAAGAGAGTAACATGATTACCACGCAGCCAGAAGGACCTTGTTAAGAGCAATCTATAAGAAGCTGAGATGGCACAGTTCTTTGACTTTATGAAACCACCTAGGAGCAGGAATAGAAAAGGCCAATAGTGGGAGCTTTTCCAGGTTGGCATTTGACTCAATAAGCATAGAATTGATCTGATATCTAGGGATTACCATAAATTTAACAATCTCTCAAAACATAAGGAATTCTAGGATATAAGTAGTGTTGAGCTGACAGCTCTGATTGAAAAGTCCCACCTTTCATACAAGCACTAAAAAAACCCCAAACCCACAGGGGTCAATGAAAATCTAATTAATTAAAAACCAGGGATAGTCATAGAATCATAATGTATCAAAACTGACTGAAAATTAATTCTGCTACAAATATGGATTTATTGAGAAAGTGATTGGGTTATTGAATAATTCAACAGGCCTTGACCATAGACAGTGTTTCAGGCACTATCCTCAGCTCTGAGAAGGCAAAGATCTCAGATGAGGAAAGAGAACGTCAGAGACAGCCAAAGCAATTTTAAAGTCCCATAAGAGATTTGGAGCAAAACCTCCTGGGTCTTGGTCCATGCTTTTTAAATTTTTTTAAAGATTTTATTCATTATATTTAGAGAGAAGGGCAGGGAGGGAGGAAGAAAGGGAGAGAAACATCAATGTATGGTTGCCTTTCACCTGCCTCCAGCTGGAGACCAGGCTGGAGATCTGGCTTGCAAACTGGTTTTGTGCCCTGCCTGGGAATTGAACCAGCGTCCTTTGGGGTTGCAAGCTGGCACCCATCCACTGAGCCACCAGCCAGGGCTCAATCTACGCCTTTTTGCTCTATGTGAAATTTCTTGCATTTCTCTCTAACCAAGTGCTAGTTTCTTTTTTCCAAATCCAGACTAACTTCTTTGAGAGTCCTTGGATCTTTTGGCATTTTCTAACTGGTTCTGATGTTTTAGGGTGCTTCATTTACACTGTTTCTACAACTGCAAAATGATGATAAAACTGCAACTTGCCCTTGCTTGTACATGATAATAAGCATAACACAGATAAAGTCACCAGAGTTCCTTGGAGAAAGGCACTGTAGAGACAGCAGCAGATAATCAGTATTGCAAATAATCTCATTTTCTCGCTATCAAATGTTCATTTAAGTTGCATAAAATAAAATGTGACTCTGAAAAATTTTATTTTAGAAAGGCATTCAATATAATCTAGCTGTGTCATAAAAGAGCAGAAAACACCATTCTTTGTACTTGGCACCAACAGAAAATGGCTGGTTTCCTTTCCCCAAGAGGTAACTCCAGTGGGTTTGCTCTGTGAACAGTACAGAAAGGAGGTCTCTTCTTATCCAAATGGTAATGGTGAGCCGTTAGATAGGAAGGATTCTCTGGAAAGTAAGTGTGCCCTTCTCAATGCAATTGAACCTGTTTTCTCCACCCCGGCTGTCCTGGATTATTCTGTGGTTGGCTTGGTGATGCTGGCAACTACATTTCTCAGAACTTATTTCCAGGTTCTGGGTTCAAGTCAGACCAAGGGGCATCATTTGGAGGAGGAAACAGCAGTGGTTATTACATTCTGAAGTGTGTTACTGACTATAGGTCATGTGAGACAGATACAGATGTACTGGCAGGTCCCAGTTTGTCCAAGTTTTCTGTACTCCACATGCAGCTGTTCTGTCAACTATGGTAGGCAGACCTCTAAGGAAATACCCAAGGTACTTGCTTCTTGGCATCCTCTCCTTGAAGTGTGCCCTCCTCTTGGGTGTGGTGGAAGCTGTCTTGGGAAGGGGTATCACTCCCACAGTTAGGCTGCTTATCTGAGTTAATCTAGAGCAAGTTTACCTTGGTTGGGCTTGACGGAATTACCAGAGCCCTTAAAAGTAACGTGTCAGAGGGTCCTGGCCCTGGAAACAGTTCCCCCAAGCTCTACAGCTGCAGTGAAATTATTCTGCCAACAACCTGATGGGAGACTCAAATGTTGGAAAATTTCCGTTTCAGGTAACAGCTAATAAGCTTAGTAATCAATGTCTATCAAAAGCTATTGTTTTAGGAACTGGAAGAAGAACCCAGGTTGGCTCCAGGTAACCATAAGCAGTTCCACCTTTGTGCCTCGGGGGGACTGCAAGCCATCCAAATGGTATCTGAGTCATTGTGCTGTAGGATGAGAGGACCTCCACCCAGGATGAGAGAAAGAATGCTGCAGCTTTTATCTGTTTAACTTTTTCCCTGAATTCCAAACCCCTTACCTACACTTTTCTCCTTATAAAAAGGCATGGAATGTAATGAATCATAAGACAATCTATTAGGGCACAAACCGGCCATCTTCTCAGCCCACCGACCATGTGAATAAAGCGCCCATAAAGATTCAATCCCTGTCTCTGTTTATTGGGTCTGGTGGATGACAGGAAGCATGAACAACGGCTTTTCCAGTTTCAAGTCATGTCAGCTGGGGTGGGACCCCAAGCCTCAGCTGAGACCCCGCCTGGCACCCTGACTGCAACCTACGAGACCCTCAGAAGAGAACCAGGGTAACCTGTCCCCAGACTCCTGATCCTGGACCCTGTGAAGTAATAAATGTGTGCTGCTTTAAACTGCTCAAGTTGGGATCATTTGTCATGCAGCAACAGGTAACCAATACACCTGCTCACCAAAAGTAACTACTATCAGATGCATCCCTGAAAATTCAAAGGCAGCAGCCATAAGGAGCAAATAGCATCCCTAGACTTCACCAGCTTCGCTTGACAGTCTCCTAACAGCTGGACATGCCAGCTTTACAACTCTCCAGATCCTTCCACAATTGTGTAATGTCTAATTTGTTTAATAACTGTCTCATTCTCTGGTATTCATTGTGTTTCTGCTCCCCTGAATGTACCCTGAATAATATAATTACTAGCAGCAGAAGTGATACTGGGACAACAGAATCTTTAGAAAGCGCATCTGGAACTGGTTTTATCATCGGATTAGCCTTAAGGATATTAATGGCCCTGTCACCATTGTTAAAGATCACATTGGTAGTCTAAGGAATTCAGCGACAGTGCAGCCATAGAAGGCAATGCTGGGTGACCAGCAGGCAGTTGCAGCCATAAACATTTTCCAGTTAAAATGAAGCATATTGAAGTTAGTTAGTCAATTATAAATGCATGGAAGACTTGGACATTCTTTAAAAGTAAACATCCAAACAAAAAGCCAAATGTTCCAATAAGGAAGGGGGAGGGGGGCAAGCCAATGAACAGATATTCATCTTTACAAAAAGAAAAATCAGCACAAGGTGAATTGAAAATGAGGTACTTCTCTTCACCCATAAGGTAAAACGCCTGTCATGTCAAATATGAGTGCTTGGGGAAATAATTTCTTACAGTGCTAGAGGGGCAAAAATCAGTACAGCCGCTTGGAAAGGCAGTCCGGCAGTATCTGTGAAAACGAAAACGTGCATGACCCATGATCTAGCAGGTCCCCTCGGAAGTATCCCACCACAAGTACTTGTGTGCACAAGAAGGTTCGCACAAGGATTTCAGAATTGCACTAAACTCAAGAAATTGGTTTTAAAAGAGGCTGTAAGGTACACAGCTGGAAATAAAAGAATCAAGTGCCTCGCACTCTCTACGTAGAGATACCTGCCCCATGTAGGGAGCCACCATCAGCCCTGGAGCCTACAGGGGACAACACTTCAGTAGAACTGGCCCATGACACCGCCTCCTATCCCATGAGCGTATCAGGAGACCTGGGAGGAAACGAAGATTTTCTGGGGTGAGGTTTTTCAGTTCCAATACCCAGGAAAGCAAGGGCCAGGGGACTCACTGGGAACAGTATGGAGATGGAAAAAGGGAGATTGACTCCTTATCTCTGGTTAGATTTCTGCTTAGTCACCAGAAAGACCCTGTGATGGAGGAAAGGGAACAACGTAAGGGGGAGAAAGCACAGAGGGGTAGCCAGCTGGGGGCACAGACAGTTCCACCCATGTTTCTCATCTCCATTCGTCTACAAAGTCGATCCTGCTTGGCGCACTACCCCCGGAGTCACGGGCCACAGGACAAAGGGAGATTGAACCCTGCCTTCTTTTCGGGGACATTGCAGAGTGACACCGGGAGACTGCTGCTTCAGCACCAGGCTATGAACTGTTCTGCCCAAAGCCAACTACCACTCTTGCAGGAGATCGGCAAGCTGAAGAAGTGCTTACAACCCACCCAGCAGAGGATCTCCAGGTAGGGCACTCACACAGATGACGGGTTTCATCCCTCCCTCGTGTCTTAGCCAACACCCTCCGGGGGAGAGAGAAGGGGAAGAAGAAATAGGGGCAAAGGGAGGAATGGGGATTCAGCTGCAGTCAATTCTGCCCCAGCCCAACCACACGCTAGTCTGGCTGCAGGGGTGAGGAAGAGAGAGGGGATATTGCTTTGAATCAAAGATGAGATTACAGTGATAAAACTACATTACTGAGTCTTAAAGAACTGAAGTGGGACTGGTTTAATAACAGAAAGTAACTTTACTGACTCAAATGAGCTGTATTAAGGGAGCCCACTCCCCAGCAGGGGGGTGTGGAAGAGACTCTGACAAAGCACTGCTACTGTAGTTATTGAGAAAAATAAAACTTTCTCATATTCCCTTAGAGAACTGAGACTCTGTTTTATATAATCATACAAACTAAATGTCCAACAGTAAGAGAAAGGAAAGATACATTTACGTACACATATACTGTGAATCCAGATAGCAGCAGTGGAAAGGAATCTAGTGGCTCAATATTATCAATACAGATATTTAAAAAAAAAAACATTCCGGCTGAAAAAAAGAAGGGTTGAGGAACAATGCAGATATAACACTATATTGTGTACTTTCTATGGGGGAAATAGATATTTAGAAGATGGCTCAAATGCGTATTAATTCTTTATGTAGGGAAATAGATAAAAACTGAGGGTGGCAAGTCAAGAGGAGAACTTGAGCGTGATGTACAATGTGCTTTTTAAATTCAAACATAACAATGCATTCATGATACAGAGAGATCTGATCATTTCACTAGGAAGGAGTAGGAAGGGGTAGGGAGGGGTAGGAAGGGGCGTAGCAGGAGGTTTGCCCAAGGGTAACGTAAACAGCCTAGGAAGGGATCTGCTGAGAAGCTGAATGTGGCCAGAGGGCATGGAATTATGGGTGCAAGAACTGAAATAAAAGCAGAAAGCACTCTGGGCGTTGTGGGGTGTGGTGGTGGGTGGGGGTTGGATGGGCACTAATGGTTCCTGACTCTCTTCCTCAAGGATGCCTAGAAGATGGAGCAGCAGCTGCCTACATTTCCCAGTGGATGGTATTTTGGATGGTATTTTGATGGGAAGGAACTCAGAGCATGCCTAGGGTCAGGCTGGCCTGGCATAGGGGGTGGCAGGTTTATCCTTTGGGTGTTCTAGAAGGGATGACCTCTGAGACAAAACCCCACCTTTCTTCCAAAATTGTGTCGATTTTGTATTTTCTGTTGTTTTCATTTGTAAGCTAACCCCATAGAAATGAGATGATTAAAATAACAGAGGACTGTTAGAACTCAGGTGTTAAGAGTGGAGCCTTAATTGATAGGCTGAAGTGACTAATGCTTGCGGAAAGCTGCTGTTCTAAAGTTGTGAAGCTTTTGAATAAAGACTCCTTTCCTTTGTCACCAAATCTTTGCCTCTGGAACTTTGCCTAGAGGGTGGTGGCGGGCAGCAGGACCCCAAATGCTGTTCAGTAACATTTATACACTCGGGTGTAACATAAACAACTTATAAACATAAAAAAACAAGAAAGAAATTTTACCAATATGGAAACAATTGGTAATTCATTAATTCTGTGTGATGCATAGTTGAGTGACTGTTGTTTTCTTCTTTGTATTTTTATAGATTTTAAAACAAAGGTACCCCACCAAAAGGGAACAAAGCCCAGAACATGAGAATCAATTCACAAAATAAATTTTTAAATTAACATGCAAAATGATAACCCCATTAGTTACATACATTCTAATTTAAAAATTGAGATATTATTTTCCAACACATTTACTTACCTACAATACAGCATGTAGGAGTGTGTATGTTGTCATGTTCCTCTAGATATCAATTTGGCAAGATATATAACAAAACTTTTGAAAAGTTCATGACATTTTATGCATAAAACATTTCCAAAAGATTATTCAGTAAAATGTTAACTGCATTAACCTTGAAGTCTTAAGATTATGGTTGATATTTATCTGTATAAAAATTTTTGCAGTAGACATGTGTTATTTATATCAAACATACACAAATATGTAACACATATTTAAAATGTCCCCTCTTTGACTTAAGTAATTCTACAAGTAGGAATCTATTGTAAAGAAATACTAAAGAATTTGTGCAAGATTCACTACAAAGGTGTCCATGGCAACATTATTTATGGAAACAACCTCCTTGCTTAACAATAAGAAGCTGTTTAAATACGTTATAAAATAACCATATGATGGAACAGAAAGTAGCCCTTTATAAAAGTGGTGTTTTCAAAACACACTGAATTATATGGGGGAAATCCTTACGATAAGGTGGTGTGAGGAATAGAAGGTAGACGAATAGTGAAGAGATACCAGGTAGTCCCAAGAGCATAAATGAGCTTAAAATCCACGCATCTGTGGAAGCACCAATCAGCCTGGCTGCACGATTGTTCTCTGCTGGCACTCAGGACCCTAGTCACAGAAGCGCAGAAGCTGGGCATCCACTGGAAAGCCAGTGCAGCACCAAAAGTCACAAGATAACTTGCACAGGTTCTGTCTTTGGGAGAGTCGTATTACATCTCTGGCCCTTCCCCGCTGGACATCTGTCTCCTATGTCCACCACTTCACATTCAAAAAAGACAAGGTCTGTCCCAAAGGTATCGAGCCAATGTCAATATAATTAACAGTTTGTGCAGCCAAAACTTTCAGGACAGACCTTCTTATGTTTTTAAACTTAGAGCACCTTCAAGCGTAGCCTATCATCATATCTGTCTCATCTGCTGACATTCTCATAGCTTTTGGGAGTGGAAAGGCAAATGGTAAAGTGAATGGGGCTTTTTGTCCATGGAAGAGGATCTCCTCTTATGAAATTAGTGCGGGGCTTTCTCTGAGTCTCAGATGCCTCCCAAGGAAGTGGTTCGTGCAGAGCTGTGATCATCATTTGTGGCATCACTTAGCAAACTAAAAGGCACTTTGCAAAGCTGGTTGGGATGGAGAGTTAGGACCTCCCATCTGTCCAGGTCTCTACACCAACCACATCAAGAAGGCTTGCCTCTGTAACCTAGATTGACAATATTTTTTGGACTCTCAGAATTAGAGAACATTGACTACCTATCCTGAGTAAGGAAGAACTTGTCATTTTTGCTTTGACCTGCCATTCATTTTAATTTGGCAAAGCCACTCTTAACACACAATTCCGATAATGCTGAAATGAACGTCAATACATTTCCCTATTCAGGCAGCTCCTGATCACAGTTTATTTATTCTCCACATTACCGTAAGAAAAGCCATTCAATTTACCAAAGGGGTAACAACCAATGGACGCTCCTGTCTTCCTCCTAGTGAGAAAATCATTAGCTTTAACCACCAAGTAATTATTGCGGATGCCTCTAGTGAGTAGCGAATGGGCCTTCTGATGTGAAAGGCCTGAAGATTGAGGGGTAAGGATGACATATTCCAATGTAACCTTTAAAAGGCCTCATTGGAAGACATGGTGTAAAATGAAAATCTCCAAAGACCTGAACTTTCACAACCCAGTAAACAGTCACCTGTGATCCCCGTTAAAGCTGTCCCTTAGGGAGAATTTAATGAGTGAGAAGAGGGGCACCTGTCAGGATTTCTTACTTGATCTTTTGCTCTCTTCCTAAGCAGGTTCCTGGCAAACTTGTCTCTAAAACAAAGAATGCAGGAACAGCCTTATTACTAGTTAGTATATACATTAAAGTAAGCAACACGAATAACTGTAATTTGTATTGCCCTTTGTAATTTATGAAAAAAATTAGACAAATGTATCCCATTGGGTGTTGATAAAAATTCTGGGAGCAAAGCTAGTGCTCTGACTTCCATCTATAGATAAGGACGTTTAATCTTGAGAGATTGAGAATAAAAGTAGGTTTTGTACTGATTATGCTTCACTTTCTGTTTGCAACAAGCACTGGTATTAATGAACTTTTCTTGACCTGGAACAATATTTCAGTACAACGTAAGACCTGACAGCTTCAGGCTACACACATTTGTTCATTCATCTTATAAAATTTTTTTAAATTATGCAGGCTATCAGATAATTTTATAATTTCACCTAAGAGTTTCCATCATAAAATCAAATAATAACAATGTAAGTTCTGACATATATGAAACATTAATATTTTGAAATAAGAGGGTTTTTTTATTTACAATGTATTCAAAAAAATCTAAATACCATTTTGGATCAAACACATGTTTTATCAAATGTATTACATGAAATAAGGGTTATGTTACTCTACATAATCAGAGAATTTTCCAGGTGTGATTCAATTAAGGGTCTTGATACGAGGAAATTATCCTGGATGATGTAGGTGGGCCTAGTATAATCACAAGGATTCTGATGAGAGGCAAGAGCATCAGAGTCAGAAAAATAAAGTGACAAAAGCAGAAGAAGGAACGCAAGTGACCTCTAGGACCTGGAAGTGGGGAGGACACCAAGCATCCCTTAGCCTTTGGAAAGAATGCAGCCGTGTAAGACTCGGACTTCTGACTTCCAGAACTGCTGGATGTTGAGTTTGTGCTATTTCAATTAATAAGTTGGTGGATCTAGCGAACTGATACAGAGCTTTGAATAATTACATATCCATTTATCCTTGGATGATTATGACTCCTTACTGGAATCAAACAGCATTCAATGTTAATTTTATACCTATTCTTATTTTATAAATGTAAGCATGAAGAAGCCTATTCTGAAATACAGAAGTTTTACTAGAGCAATGGTAGTCATTTCATTGAACCCCTACAACAAAAATTACACAGTAAGCTAATGTCAAATATCTTTCATGGTACAGTGGTTACCAGAAGGGAAGGGGAATACTGGAAAAATGGATGAAGACAGAAAAACATATCATATATGCGGTGATGGAAGAAGACGAGACTTTGGGTAGTGAGCACACAATGCAATATAAAAAAGATACATGGTATTCTAGAATTTTATAGCCAGAGCTTCTATCATGATACTAACCAATGTTACCCCTAACAAATTTAATGTTTGTTAAGTCTCTAATGATCTATCAGCTATCTGGCCCCAGTGCCAGGGCCAGAACTGGGATGAGACAAGCAAGAAGACACTCCCCGGCAAGGTTGCACCAGAGTAGAATGGGCGAATGGGCAGGTGCATGACCCTGAAGGTAAGTGGTCCTGCCGATTTTGTTCCCTGTGTGCCTCACTTCCTCACCCTGGTTCTGGTCTTGGGTCCTATGTTAGTTTTGTAAAAAAATTGTTTTTAAAAAACAGAAAATACCCAACCTTACTAGCAAAAAAAATATATTGTTTAACTTATAATGTACATTACTAAAGAAGTTTGCTGCCTCAATTACCGAGTTGTCTATCAAAAAGACTAGTAAATGTTCATTTTTCCCTTCACTTTTTTTTTTTACAGGTAATCGATTTTATTATGTACTCTCAGAAAACCTGGGGAAAATGAATTATGTTAATTTTAATATATTTTTAAATATCGTATTTTAAGTAACAAACTTTTATCCTTTGCTTGAAATAATAGTTTTCAAAATGTTGGAGCTGAACATACAGCTCCATTTGATAATTAAAAAAAATAACTAAACTGAGTTCAATTTATCTTTTCCGGATGACTGGCAAAAATCTAGACAGTATCCCTGCTGAAATTTCTGGTCACTATGTGATCCAAGCAATCTGAAAATTCAATCACCAAAAATCTTCATTAGAAATAAACCCTAAAATCCATGAAATAAATTTTTATTCTTAATGGATTCATACCCTTAAATTCTGGAAAAATAAAGGATGAATTCTAGATAATAAAACCCATAATATTAACATTTGAAAAACAGTCCGTGCACTTGGGAATATTTTATATTCTTAATATTTTATATAATTTAGTTAATTAAAATGAGATGCCACATTCCAAACTCTATTTGAAATGTGTAATTGACTGATTTGCATATGTATTTTAAGTTGAAATCATAGTCAATTTACGTACAATACTAGAAAGTGACTTAAGTTTCAGCATATTTATGTTAATTTTTTTAGGTTTCTATAAGTTATGTAAGTAGTTGATAAGGGCTGTCAGTCCACAATTAGAGCACCTAAATTTTAATATCCTTTGTATCAAATTTTACACATTTTAAAATGTTTGAAGGTATTTAATTAACTAAGATTTTAAATTGAAGCAACCTCCTTTACATGTGGTTGCTAAAATTCTCTAGACTTCTGAATAGAACCCTATTGTGCATAAGCTGAACTTGAAAGCATAAGAATAAGCGTATTGGATTTTTGCTTTAATAAATTAACTTGAACTTCTAAAACCAATTCAGACCTCTGAATACTCTCTTCCGAGCATAAGAATTGCCCCAAGGGCACCAGGAAAACCCGAACATTTAACACCATATACTAGCAGCATGACTAGCATAAGTGGCTTATGCTAGGAGACTTTTACCTCATTCACAAACAGAATGATAATAAAGATTAAATGATACAATATACTTACACTCCTAGCACTGTGTCTGGTGTCTAGTATATATTTAACAAATAATGCCTGTTCTAAAATGCTTTATACACAGTAAAACAATATGGGCATAAAAACTAACTTCTGGAAACCTAGCCCAAAGAAATACATTTGCATGTATGGAAATAGATGCGCAATAATGAGAACTGAAGCATTGTTTTCTAAGGAAAAAGCAGAAAACCACCTCGTGTATAACATTAGGGAGGGGTAGTAAAATAAATTAAGGTACCTTCATACTATAAAATAATACGCGAGTGTTAAAGTATATAGTTACATGGAAAAATTTCTCAAGGTACATTAAGTAATGAAAAACGCTGCGGAAGAGAAAATAGTGTCCCTTTCTGTATAAAGAAAGAACTGGAATACATACTGTACATGCAAATGTACAGCAGAAGAACGGGAAGGATTCACAGCCAACCGTTAACAGTGGCAGTGATTTTACCTGGCTGGGAGTAGCATGATGATTGGATGAGGACAGATGAGGACCTGTTTTCATCTGCCCTCTTGTGCACTTCTGTATCATACAGACCACTCAATAGGTCAGGATTAAAGGTGCTCGCACATGCACACACACATATGGTGTCTGGTGTGATCAGGAGTTTAATCCATGGTGGGATAAATTCATTTTTATATAGCAAATTGTACTCGAGTAATCTGGTCTGCCTATGGATGACACCTTGTCACTCTGCTGCTCATGCATGTGTTGAAGCCAGAGAGAAAGGTAACTAAACTGCAAAAGGATATCTGAGGAGCTACTTTTTCAATTCAGTTCCACCCAGGTATGGGGAAACGCTTTGTGATACTGAACAGAACAGCCATCACTGGAGAGCCAATGAGTTTGGCTCTAACTTTGGCCCAATAAAAAAAGTAGCTTTGTCTGTAGCTGCGGCTTTGCTTCCTCATCCACAAAAGGATTTATTAATTACTAATAATAATTTCTACCATGGTTTTGAGTGCTTTAAACTGAACTAACATCTACTGACCTTGTTAGTGCTTCCTGGCGTGTCATGATGAGATAATCTTTGGTAAAGTGCATCGTAAACTTTAAAGTTCCATAGAAACTAAGAACATTAAAGTTAAGCCGTTGCTGATTTAAAAAGAAATACATAATTTACACACACTGTTCATCATTTAGGTCAAATTACCATGCGGCCAAATAATGAGGAAGCATATTATTACCAATGCATCAGATGAGTTCTGGTCGTAAGTCTTATTCGATTACAACATGGAAGTGATTATGTCTATTAAGCATTCTTTGCTTATGCCCAGACAGCACGGTTTTCTGTTCACAGCCTTAAAAATTTGGAGTGGTGTTTTCCTTAGCCCATCCCAGTGAGTGAGCAACCATGGTTTCAGCAAACCATGCAGTGAGTCGGGGAAGCAGATGCGCTGTGAGGAGTCTCAAAATTCTAGACTATTACTTAGCACAGCAGGTCCACATGTCTCTAGGGATAATTGAAAATCTCTAAGCTGGGAAGGAAGAGAGACCAAGCACATCTGACGGTTCACTGAGATTGGATAATGGGTCATGTTAGGACTCGCATCTCCACCTCTACTCTTCCTCAGCCTCCAGCTGCATTTTTCTGAATCAAGACATTATTTCAAGGCACTCATGGGACTCTGAATTATTCATTCTTTTCAAGTAAAGCACCTAATTTTTGCCTCTGTCTGTGAGAAGAAAGGAGAATGAACTTTCCTTGTTATTGTTTTATCTACCATTTAGAAAAACGTGCATTAGCTTTAGATAGTTAAGGTCAAGTGACATACTGGCACAGAATAAATGTTGCAAAGATGTCAATGAAAATCTAAACAAAAGCTCCTTTCTGTTCTAGGAGAGCAACCCGTTTCTGACAGGCACGTGGACTGCAACTTCCTAGTTATGACCTTTAATTTTACACTCAGTCAAGATGGGTTTGATTTTTGGATTTGCTTCTTCTTTCCTATGGTACTTCATTCACCTCTCTTCTCTCATCTCTAAAATGAAAATGCTAACTGTGCCTGCAACACAGGGTGGTTTGGGGTTTTAAGGATATCATTACATGGCAAGTGTGTGGCACGTAGTAAGTGCTCCAAGATTGTGAGGTCTTGTTATCATCATCCCAGAAGCTGTTTCACATGTCCAATCTCACACAGTAATTTAGAGACATAAAGCAGACAGGATCTCTGGTCCCCTTAGACAATGTCACATCCCACTTTAAAGCTGAAGTGCAATAAAATAACTAGAGGCGTATGACACTTGGAAATTTACGGGCCTTGGGTTTTAATCCCATTGCTGCCATTGGCTGGGTAAGCATGCAGACTCAATTTTCAAGCTTCCCATTCTTCCTCTAATGTCTTCTCAGAAGAGGGGAAGTCGCTGAAAGAAGCAACATAGCCCCAGTGAGTGACTAGGTATGGAGGATGTGTCAGCCATTCCCTTCTTCTGGCTGAAGTAAATAACGATATATACCTGTGAAAGCCAACGCACCCTGCTCTAGTCAGGAATTCTGCATCAGCCTGTCTCACGAGTGCAGTGTGTGGGTAGTTGAGTCTCACAAAAGTCTCATGGCCTTCTACTGAGACATCTTTTCTTTTTTAATGCTTCCATTTTTTAAAAAGATTTTATTCATTATTTTTAGAGATGGGGGAGGGAGGGAGAAAGAAAGAGAGAGAAACGACAATGTATGGTTGCCTTTCACCTGCCTCCAACTAGGGACCTGGTTGGAAACCTGGCTTGCAACCTGGGTATATGTCCTGGCTGGGAATCAAACCAGCAACTCTTGGGTTTGCAAGGCCGGTTCGCAGTCAACTGAGACATCTTATTCCTTGTTGAAATCACCCCTGAACTAGGTTATGACATTCTTTTTACATTTTGGCAGTTTCCATATAGACTGGAGGACCATTTGGGATTCTGGTGAGAAGCAGACATACTTAATCACACTGATTAGTATATTCTTTAGGCTGATAATTGCCTTTGTTGTGAATTCTTGCCCTGTTCTGTTGGTTGGTACTATGGACTGAATGTGTGTCTTCCCCTGAAATTCCTAAATTGAAGCTCTAACCCGCAGTGGCTTAATTGGGAGATGGGGCCTCTAAGGAAGTAATTAAGGTTAAACAATGGCATAAGGGTATATAAAAAATACCATAGAGTTCATTCATTCTCCTTCTTGCTATATACATATAAAGAAAAAGCCATAAGTATGCAGCAAAAGTAGCCATCTACAACCCAAGGGGAGAGTCCTCTTCTGACTGACACACCCCTACTGGGACCTTGATCTTGGGTTTCCAGTCTCCAGAATTATGAGGAAACCCAATTCTGTTGTTTAAGCCACCCAGTCTATGGTCTTTTTGCTACAAGAGCCTAAGCAGACTAAGAACTGGCTTGTACCCTCTTGGTAATCATCTGAACTATGCCTGAGCCCCAGGTTCTGTTGGTACATGGTAAATCCCTGAACCCCCATCCCTCTCAGAATCAAGCCTATGGAGGATCAAAGTTAGACCTCTTAGTCCCAGTTTTACCTCTGTCCACTTCCTTCCTCACCTCAGGATCCCCAGTGATAAGGTGTATTTGCTTCTGAGATTTTCTGAGGCGTGGGTTAACCAGTAAAGATCTTAAATAATATAAGTGGTGTGAATGTGCAAAGAATGGGATCACTGATTATGCAGAATGAGAAGCTAAGTTATCTGATTTGAGAAACAGACCTGAATTTCCTCTTCCAACTTAGTCAGGATGTGAGACGCAAATAAGCATTTTGAAGAAGAGAGAAAATAGGGTAATAGCCAAGGGTATGTCCATTTGCCTATTGGGCATATCAAATTTGATTGATTATGGTAAACAAATTTGTCTTCCAAAAGGATTCCATGCAGCATTGTGGACCTACAGTTACCGTACCAGCTACCTGCTCTGGGAAAATAGGCTGAACAGGGTAGCCTTGGAGAGAGGGTATTTCCTCAAGATATATGACATTAGATAACTTCTATCCTGGTCTGGCCTTCAGTAATATTCACACAACCATGGCTGCCTCCTTCTAACCTTAACCATGAATCTTCTAAACCTTTTCCATTTTCTCCAGTCATCCACTCTCCTCTCATTCTTCTCCATCTCCCATCAGAAGACTTTGCCTTTCCTATTTCTTTGGGAAAATAACTATAGAATCAGAGTTTCTGGGTCATATTCCCTCTGGTCTAAAATGCGTGTATTCTTTAAACTTTTCTCTCTTTCTTTGCCTCTCTAAAGAAGATCTTGACATTTTCTTTCTAAAGCCGGTGCTCTTTCCTATGCTTGCAACTTTTTCTCCTCTAAAGCATCACTCCATCAATTATTCTGTCTGTTGGATATTTCAAACCTCTGCCATTGGATTCTTCCCTTGATCCTACAGATACATTCAAATGTCTATTCTCCTTTTAAAAAAATTCAAAAGAAAACCTTATCTCAACCTGGCTCTCCCTAAAGTCATTGTCTTTCTTTTCTTCCTTCTTCTCCAGGTGTCTTGGAAGAGTCAACACTTTGTTTCTATATAGTTTTCTCCCACTGCTTCCTTAAATCATGACATTCCAGTTTCTACTCAACAACTTAACTGATATGGCTTTTTCATAGGATCTGAAAAACCTTGAATAATCTCAGGGGGTATAAGAAGGCTAAAAGGTAATATAAGAAAAATATACTAAAAAATAAATTAAGAAAAAAGAATAATCTCATTGGCTTTCTTATTTAGACTTTTGATTATGTTTATGCTGTTGAATAATTCCTCCTGTGAACCCATCTCTTCCCTTGGTTTTGATGGCATTCATCTAATTTTCTTCTGACTTTTCTGACAACTATTGCCCTTTTTTGACTCATTTCTTTGCTCAATTACTTAAATAAGAATTTTTAAGGTATGCATTCTCTTCTTTCCTCTCCTTGTCCTACATCCTACCCTTAGTTGAATAATCAATTTTTATCATTTTTACTATCTCCCTTTAGTTTAACTCCCTCTCAAAGATTTAACAATAATTGAAGAGCTTCCAAGCTCCAGGTCTAGCCTCCTTTCAGATTTCTAGGCTATAGCCAGCTCAAATTCAATGTATACAAACTTCAACCTGCTGTATGTCCTCCAAACTTGTCTTCTTGGTATTCTTTATTCTAATCAGAATCTAGAGATGTCACTTCCCTACTTGAAAACATCTTCCACCTCAAACATTTACATTGCTGGGGCAGAGACTTTTATCCAGCACATATGTCCCCATTCTGTCTCTCTGTGTCCCTTTCGGCTAGAGAGAGCCTTGTGCTTGAGTTCTAGCCATAGAACCTGGGTAGAAGTGCCCTGCATCCAGTGCAGGTTATAAAAACCTGCTGTGCAGTCCTCTTCCTACCAGCTCTTTTCCTTTCCCTCTGCTAGGTAGATGCTGATATCCAGAGAGCTGAAGGTGGCAGAACTGGCTTCAGTCTGAGCCCAACAAATTGTGCAGAACAAAAGATAGAGCATCACCCACCACTAAGCAAGCACACTCAAGTTACTTGAATGGAACAATTCCAACAAATAAACACCTGCACATTAACCTAGCAAGTTTCCAGGGTTTACCTGCAACCATCTTTGTCTAGACTTCCAAACTCCGGATAGATCAAATTTATTCCTAATTTACTTTGTTCACTTAACCTCTATCTCCCCACCTCACCTAATCTATACTTGATGGAAACTCTACTAGTTTCCTTTCCCTAGTTATACCGTGCTCTCTTCTACTTTGGCATTTGTACATAGTATATATTTCTGCAACAGGACATCTCTCACCTCCTTTCCATATTGCATGTGCTTACTCATTTTTTTCCATACACAGTTCAAAGTTTTGCTCTTCTATGAAGCTAGAGCTAATTCTCTCAATGCATTTCTATCTCCTTTATATTCCCATAACTCTTTATCAATCAGATAGTAGTTTTATTTATCCCATGAATCAACATTGTTTACATATATTTCAGTGTGTTTATGAAATGTTGAGTACATTTTAAGCAGAGAATTTATTTTTGTTTTCCTAGAATACAGTACATTATTTGACATACTTAGGTACTCAAATCAGTGGAAGAATAACCAAAGTAACTTTTTTTTTAAATTAAAAGTGCTGGGATTAAATAATTTCTACAGGCTTTGTAATATATCCAGTAAAATAAATAAATAAATAAATAAATAAATAAAGGGGCTAGATTGTTTAAAATCTATAAAATGTGCACCAGATTACTATGCCATCCAGTTATTTTGAGATCAAATACCATTAACACATGCACATAGTTATTAAATGATATTTTAAATTTTTCTAAAGGACAACAGCTGTTTCTGGGATTTAAAAAAGGCATACTGCGTATGTGGCATAAGGTGACTCTAATTATAATCCTAAAAAATGTTGACGTAAAAGAAAACACAGTTTTACCCTTAAAGAGGGACTAGTTATGTCACCCTGGGGGGGGGGGGGCGGTAAATTAAATATCCAAAAGATTCAGGAAAATTCACAAAAACCAGCAAGGGACATTGTGAGGCCAAGACTCGTGAGGGGAGTTTTAACATCTTACTATCTTCCCCAACGTACACAGGAAAAATATTCCTGGGCCTGGAGAAAGGACTAGAAGGGCCTTAGTGATAAAAAGCAAAGAAAAGTGAAGGTCCATTTCAGGAAGCAGTGAAGAGAAACATGATGGCTGGTGTTGAGCAAACAGCACAAGATGAAAATCACAGAAGGCAGGCATCTTCTGAAGCAGGAAGGCGAGGGAAGATGTGCCTTCTAAAATTCCGCCTTGACCGCCATTCACAAAGAAAATGCAGAGAAAGCGGGGCAGTGAAGCTAACAGGGAAGTTCAGAGATAATTTGAAGACGAGGCCCCGGCTTGACACACTTGAGTCTTTGATGAACTGGGCCAGCAGGAACCAATTAGTAGGAAAGGCGCAAGAAGAATGTCAATAGGGAGGGAAAAGATACCAAGGGAGCTAGATGGGTGAACAGAAATTGCAGAAATGCTTGTGAAGACTCACTCATTCCCTCCCAAACTCTAGCACAGGCAACGAGGAGACTGGAGAAGTTGGCAGTTGTACACTGCAGGGCCCTGGGAAAATACACTAGGCATATAAAAGTCAGTGGGAGTATTCTTGTTCTGTTTTATAATGTTCCTTTTCTCCACCATGGGACTAACTTGATGATACTCGCCATGGTCCATGAGAGAAGAAAGAGCGACACAGGTTAAGTGTGTTGTTTAAAACAAAATAGGACACAAGTTCTGAGTAAGGTAAGAGAAACATCAGAATAATAAATGCTGAAAAAAGGGACAAAGCATTTAAAGGGGAAGCACCTTCTCTAAGTTTGGTGTAAAGGGCATTGTTAAGAGGGGGTTATTAACCAAGAACCTGGGAAAGGAGATGTGAACTTTGGAGGAGAAGTAACCACAGCTCTAGAAATTAGGTTTGTAGCAACAGGACATACACTGCAATTAGGCTGTTGACTACAATACGCAAAGCTAAGGATACTTCCTTTTATGAGCGACAGCAATTCCTCTAAGCTAGGCTCTAAGAAGGATGTGTTCACTGTTTTTTGGAAGAATGAATGTGAGAATGGCAAAGAAATGATGGAGGGGTGAGAATGAAAACACTTTCTTTTCAAAACAGCAAGGAAGGTCAGGTGACCTTACTAGATGACATGCGTGCTCTTTGGAAAAGAGTAATGCCCAACGCGTGAATTAAGCTGAATGTGATCCTCATGTGAAATATATTTATTCTGAAGCCTTTCTTAGGGAGCAGCAACCTGTAAAAGGCTACAGAGGTGAGCAGACCTAAAATTAGGGGTGGTTTGGGGGCCTAGCTGGACTCGCACTAGGGCATAAACTCCCTCCACGTTAGCAGAATCTTGGACTTGCTGGTATTGCCCGTTGCCCTATTTCCAGACCCTAAATCAGTGCCTATTACATAGAAAGCACACAGTGCATATGTGTCGAATTGATCAAAGTCATCTGGCTATTTCATTTCATTTTAGAGGTAGACAGGTGGCAAGACTTCATGTCTCTGCAGTTTATAATCTAATATGGAACATCTCTGATCATTTGTAAAGTGTCTTCCACAAGCCACCCTGGGTATCCTGTTGTATACCAGACACCTGAGAGGCAGCAATAAAATAGTGAACGAGACAAAAATCCCTCCTTTCAAGACCTCACAGCCTAGATAAGGAGATAGGTCAGCAATGTTAGCACCAAATTAGAAGAATCTAATTAGTTATATGGCCACTGACAGAAAAAGGGGCTAGACTTTCCTACTTGTGGCACAGGAAGAGTAAGTCCCACAAAGGGGCTATGACCCCAGATGAAAGAACTACTGCAGCATATTTCTGGGTAAAATTCGGAGGTTGTGGGCTGCCAGAAAAGGTAACACAAAATAGTGAATGACAATGTAAGGGCATGGAGCCACTCTAACAAAATTAACTTTCATTAATCCAACGTACTTCAATTGTAACATAGGGATAACTTCACCAACCTCAAAGAGTCTGGAGTAGGATTGAGTGAAAACACAAAAAAACAAAGAAACAAAAAAAAACACTTTTGCATACACACACACAGCTGGGCTTATAGCTATTCAATAAATACTAATTTTTGTTTTCTTTCATTGAGTACTTGCGAAGCACTCATTCATTGTATGACAGAGTTTCTGCTTTTAACAGCAATACAAGATTGAGAAAACAGACATGTCAACTTCCTGCTAGAATTTATAGAATAGTGGCAAGTGATTGTACCCATAAAAACCAACTAAGAGAGGGGCTATGTAGAGAGAGAGAGTATAGGAAACAGAAGATACACCAAATAGAGACATAGAGAGTCTTTCCCTGAGAAATTAGAACCAGGGGGCCAGGGCTGAAGGAAGAGTATTCATCACCTGGATGAAGAATGAATGAAAGAGCTTCATGGGCAGAGTGCAAAGGTCCAGAGGGAGGGGAAGGGAGGGGAAGTGCAAAGGTCCAGAGTAAGAGATATAGGAGAATGATCTAGGGCCAGTGGAGCAGGAATACAGATAACAGGAGTAAGTAGTGAAATAAGGCTGAAGAGGTGGGCACAAGCCAGACTTGGCTGGTCAGTTTTTCAGCAAGTCACAGTCTCATCTTGGTCAGTCTGTTTTTTTTTTTTTTTTAATTGTTCTATGACAGTTGTCCCAATCCCTCTCCCTTGCTCTCCCCTTTCCTGCCCACCCCCATTTCCCAGTCAATTCCCCCCACCACCACTGTTGTCTTAGAACTATCTTACATAGGCAATCCCATCTCTAATAGCATTGCAAGCTTCTTGTTCTCTGAAATGCTTCATTCTGTCTATACCTCCTATCTTCCTAGATGTGATCTTCCACTCATAATTACTCTGGCCACCCATTCCTCCCCTCATCCCAGGCTTGATTAAGATATTATTGACATATAACATGTGTAAATTCAAGGTGTACACTGGCTGCCTTTTTTATACTAAAGCTACTTTGCCTTCAAAACTCCATTCATTGCCTCCCAAAATGTCCAGATCCTTTAACCAAACACTGTTCTTTCCCCACAAGACCCGTGCATAATTTACTTGAAGATTACATCACACTGCACTAAGATTATTAACTGGCTTCCCTGCTAGACTTAAGTTCCTTGAGGAAAACAAGCTTTATGGAACTTGATTCCCACAATATCTAGAACTAGAAGGTACTCAGTAAAGGGAGGGTGGATGACGGATGGATGGACCAATGCTGTACCTTCTACCGAAATGTTATCCTGCGTTGAATAGAGAATATTGTAAATAGGATCATGACAACTTTTGGACAAGGAAAGCAGCTCCCACTATCTGGTGAGGATGGTGTCCACAGTAATTTGCTCCCTGACCCCAAGACAGAGGAAATAAAAATTGTTTCAAAAATCTTCCATCACTTGAATAACGTGGAAATGATTAGCAAGCTCAACCAAATAAAGCAATGATGCCTCCTCCTCTGCTCCTGTATTATAGCTGAGGAATGGGCGTGAAAGCAGGTTTTAAAATTTGTATTCAGACTTCTAGTTAACAAGCAGGTAAGTAAGAGGCCTGCAGGTCACCCCTCCCAGCAAGTCAAAAACTAAACAAACTGAAAAATCAACAGCTCTTCGATCTATTGGAGAAGCAAACCACTTCCCCAAAAAATGGATAGACACAGCCTACCTTGAGCAGAAACCTTCACAGGAGCCAGTGCTGGTCAGAACAACCTGGACTATGGTTAATGAAGAGCTGGAGGCTCAGTCTGGGCACATCTGAGAGTTAAAAACTCCTCCAGGATGACCCCCGTCACCAGAAGCCCCCACACTCTTGTGAGTATTCCTTACAGAAGCTCCAATATCCCAGGAAAAATGCCCACCTGCTTTCAGAAGGGGGAGAGTAAAAGGAACCCCTCTTAAATATGCCTGAGCATCCCAATTCTTCCTAACAAGCTCTACCCTCTGGAGAAGCCAGTTAACTAGAACCCAACCTGCTGCAGTTTTATCAGAGCCCAACTGACCTGGGGCAGGGAGATACCTGACACTCAGAGCTAAAAAGAAACAAGTTATCAAGCTATACAGAGACATGGAGGAAACTTCAATATCTTAGTAACTGAAAGAAATCTGAAAAGGCCACAGAAGGTATGATTCCAACTATATGGCATTCTAGAAAAGGTAAAACTATCAAAAGAGTAAAAAGATCAGGGAGTGAGCTTTGGCTAGGTGGCTCAGCTGTTTATAGAGTGTTGCCCCATACACCAAAAGGCCATGGGTTCGATTCGCAGTCAGGGCACATGCCTAGATTGTGGGTTCGATCCCTGGTCAGGCCTCATGAAGGAGGCAACCAATCAACGGTTCCCTCTCACATTGATGTTTCTCTCTCCCCTTCCTCTTTCTCTAAAATCAATAAACATATCCTTGGGTGAGGATTAAAATGTTTTTTGTTTCTTAATTTTTAAAAAGATCAGTGATAGAAAAGAGCTGAGGAGGGAGGGAGGAAGGAAGGACAGAGGGAACACAGAGGACTTTAAAGCAATGAAAATAGTCTGCATGATACTACAATGCTGGCTACATATCATTATACATGTATTCAACACAAACAGTGAACCCTAATGTAAACTATGCACTTGAGCGAGGTCAGTATAGGTTTATCCATTGTAACAAATTGCACCGCTTTCATGGGGGATGTTGATAATGTGGGAGGCTCTGCCTGTGTGGAGGATGAGAATAAATCTCTCTATCTTTTAATTTTGCTCTGAATCTATAACAGCGCGGAAAAATAAAACATCATTTTTAGAAAGTCACGCTCAATTCAAGGACATTCTTTTTGCATCCATTATCTGAAGATCTCATGTTGGTGCCTGGAAATTCCTGTAGTGAGAATGGATACCGGCAGTCACTTAGAACCAGGTGTTTTCATAGCTAGGCAAACACACATTGTAGCCTCCCCTTCCACCGTCACACCTGTGCATCCAACCTCACACAACACTACCTTGTTTGCTATTAGTTAAAATATGCTTAGGGGTGTTTTTTTCCTTTTTTTTTTTTTTTTCTATTTTTCTTGAGATGCATGCCTTTTGAAGTCCTACTTCCTAGTTCATTTAAGTGGGAAACACCATGCTGATTTCACAGCTTGGAACCACAAGAAAAGACACAAAATAAAATCAGAAAGTGTGTTTCCCCCTTTGTTAGTTACAACTGCTTTTCTGAGGTCAAGGAACCCTTTGGAAACTCAAAGCCTACCTGAGTCAAGTATCACAATTGATCTCACAGGATATAATTAGAAGCCATGTTAATATCTAACAACAAGAAGAAAAGTAATCAGGATATGCTGATTGATAGAGGTATTCACCGACGATTGCAGTTATGAGGACTTCCTATGATACAATAAATTATTCATTCACTCAGCAAATGCATTCTATGTCTTGAGTACCCGCCCGGTGCCTATAACTTGTGGGAATTAGCAATAAAGTAAACAGACCTGACCCCTGCAGCATGATGCCTGTCAACCTTGGCAGCTCTCAAACTGCCTGGGTACTGGCATTATCAGCATCCCCCGGGGACTCGGTTGAGAGATGCAAAATTTTAACCCCAACCAAGACCTGCCACGTCAGAAATCTGGGGGAAGAGGCTCAGTAACCTGTGTTTTTGTAAGCCTCCCAGGTGATTCTAATGCAGGTTCCATTTGGGAAAGTGGTTCATGGTAATTAAAGCAAGGGTCATAAAAGACAAATGAGAAATTGTACCAGGATAGGCTGTAAGGTCTTCACCCTCAAAGATCTGATTAGCTCTTCTTTTTCTGCCTTCTTAGCCTGACATCATAGATCATGAATTTTATATTTTCTTTAGTCCAATGTAGCCATTTAAAATGCACACTTCACTAAGTTTCTTCTCATAAAGGTTGATGCATTACGTTTTCATTTTTATGTCTTCAAAATATGTTTTTAACTTTTAAAATTGTTTCTTATTGGGTCCATGGATTATTCTAGAGTGAATTAGTTTCCAAATATCTGAGCACTTTTCAAACCTTGTTCACTATTGATTCCCAATGAATATCACTGTGGTAAGAGAATGTTCTTCATATGATTTCATTCGTTTGAAACACAGGGAGATTTTGTTGTACAGCCTACGCTATGCTATCCGAGGTCTGTCTTGAAATTATCAGCCATGCAAACTGTTTTAATTATATTGATGCTGGCTTGATACTTTTGGGACAGACCTTTGTAGCTTAGTGAACCTTTGATGTGCACTTAAGCGAGAAGACTATTTTCTCACTGATTTTGTCCCCAAGTAGTTCAGGCTCTGTCATACATCGTCATCATCCTGAGACCCAGGTTGGTGAAGCAGCTTCTATGTGTGATGCTGCTGGTCTCATGTTAATGGAAGCTGTAATGGTATTAAAGAATTCTCTGGCTATTAAAACTTCTACCTAGAAGAGACACATGCTACTTGTAATTCACATCCTTTGGCTAAAGAAAAGAAACACAACTACTTCTGATGTCAATCCAAAGGGGACATATAATCCTGCAACAAAAAGAAGCAATGAATATTTAAATACATACAGAACCCACGCTGATGATATATTAGTCTTATAGGATTTGTTGATACTATCTCCAAGTAACTTCCTAATCAGTTACTTCTCTGCGTTCCCATGGCCCATGCTGTTGTCTGAACTACTCTCGTGGCCCACCTAAAATGCTCCATGAAAGCTCTCAATAGATCTATGTTCACTTTGGCGGCCTGACAGCAGTTAGCCTATTCAACAAAAATCTGAACATGTCACATACATCCTTCGCCCACCAAATCCATCAATTGCTATCCTGCCTCTGCATTAAAAACCCTTAATGGCTGCTCATTGCACTTAAGTTAAAACGCAAGCTTTTCACGTGGCCCACAAGACCTCTCAGCGTCTCTCCATCACTTCAGGCTCTAACCACTCTGACCCTCCCCCACCAGCCACATGGCTCTGTCGGTGGCTTCCAGGCATCCACCCATTCAGAACACCATGGACTCTGAGCAGGCCACTCTCAGGAACGACCTCCACTCTTGTCCTGGCTCACTTTTAACATTTACCTATGTTAGAGTCCCCCTATTTCCCTCATTTAGTCAAAGCATGTTCTTTCATTCACACCAGTTCTCATGATTAGTGGTTACATAATTATTTGCTTGGTAATTTCTCTTCACCTTCCTAGACCACAGATTTGAGTTAATCCTACACTCAGTTTAGGAGTACAATGATCTATGGTCTATGCCAAACAATTCTTTGTCTTGCTTTTACCCTTCATTATCTTTATATCACTCCTTTCCACTCCTTTCTTAACCCCTAACTCTAGTCCATTTGAAGGGTGCGTGTCTCTCCAATTTTCACTGCATATATTAATTTACACACACACACATACCCACTGCTCTATGTGTGTTCTAATTCTTGCTTTCCTCGGTCAGTGGTAACGGTCTGAGCTCTGCCTCTGTGACTGTGAAGGTCATTATTTCTGGCTTATTATTGCCCCTTACAGATGAAGTAACCAAAGCGAAGATCAGAGTAGTGTGTTCATTTTCACAGGCAGGGTTTTATAGACCCATGCATGGAATCCAGGCTTTTCTCACTCTATGTCAGCACTTTGCACTCCCCTTTCCATCAAGTCATCTTTGCTGCCACTATATCCTTCTTTGAGGTACATAAATAATTCCAAAATTTGATATCAGAGAAGTCAGATGACAAAGTACAAGAGTTAGCCTTTAAAACCCACTTCCCTCTCATTCTTACACTGCTCTGTGCCTGGGGTCTGTGCTTCCTAAACACACTGATAGGGTTCAAGGTCTAATTTCCTGCTCTGATCTTAGAATCCAGCCTTCCTGTTCCCCTTCTGAAGCCAACTGCAGGAACTTACAACTCCAAGCCTCATGCCAGGTCTTAGCTTTTCCAAAAACTCGCCCGTTTGCCTAGCCACATACCAGCTATTTAGAGTTGGTCATACTGTTTACTTTTCCCTCCATTATCAATAGATCAAGCAGAAACAGTGATAACTCAATGAAGCACTAGGCAGCCTGCCCGTCAAGAAGGGATATCAACATGATACATTTCCATGTACAGGAGATTTACCACTGCAAGCTAAACAAACAGGAATTCTTGCTTTTAATCCAGAATGGGTATTTGTCTTGTCCACCCCACCCCCTACCTCCCCACCACTTGCCAGGACAGTGAGGAAGCTGTGCAAACAACTAGCTTGGCTAAAATAGCCTTTTGGACCTTGGAGGGTACTAACAAGCATGGGCCTTAATAGGCAGGAGAAAACGGCTTACAGAGACTGGAGCTGGGAGTCTCCAATGATGGGCAGGAGAGGCCTCTACTCTCCCGCCCTCCATAATTATTTACTGGGCGTCTTCTATGTGACAGGCTCTGTGTGAGAGATGAGGAATATTCAGGATGGAATCAAGTCCTTGAGCTCAATGGAATAATAGCCTGGAGGGGGTAGGTTAAGGAAAGCAAGCAAAGGAAGAAAACCAACATGGCGATGCTGCGAAACCCCTCCCAGAAGAAAAGGCTAATCTTACCTGACAAGGTAAACCTCCGGGTGGGATGAAGAACAGAGCTGTTATTTCTGGGGGCTAGTTAAATATGTTTTAAGCTCCTCAACAGGTCAAGTAGAGAGACATCATAAAACTGGAACAGGCGTATGACTGAGACTTAATGGTGAGGATGTCTGTGTTGGGCATTCCGGAAATTAACTCCCAAGGGGGATCAGAAAATACATTAAAATTGCCTTTTCCTCACTTTTATTACCTAGCAACTAAAATGCTTGGGTGGCCCTTTTGCAACTTAGCAAACCACGTGAGGTGACTCACCAAGCAGTATGGTAGGTGTATAAACCTCCGATTGCATTTATATATATGTCATTGTTATCCTGGCACCTGGTTACCATGAGATGTGCCCTGAGTATTCGTTCCGTTGCCTCTGCTCTCTTCCTAAACACCTCTGTGTCCCTCACAGCGGCTCCTCTCTTCCTGCCCTCCTTCTCTGTTAGTGTTTAATTACTTACTGAACAGAAAAGGTGATGTTTTGAAATGAGAGATACAAGTGTTTACTAGACAGATGTAACCTGTTCATCCTAGCAAGTTATTTTATAATGGAACATTGTATTCTAGAACTATAATATACCTTTCAGGCCTCAAGATTTCTACACTTTTGATTATTACACTGCATTGCCTATTCTCCACCGGCTTAGAACGGACAGCTACCTCTTCTACGGGGTTGTCAACACTATTAAGTCGAAGCCTGGGCTACTGTCCGTGGTTGCATAGGCTACTGCATAAGGCGCTCATCCTAGAAGCGCCTTGCTGCGGCACGGTTGCAGAACTTGGGCAGCTGTGCATGATAGTTATGTCTAAGCCTACCTATTTTACTGAAACTCTGCTATAAAACCAAAGGCTTGAACACATTAAGATATAATAAAGAGGTTGACTGTAATGAAAGCTAAGATTTCTTCCTGTTCTAATACCTGGCTCTAGGAATCCCATGCTCTTGAAAGAAAAAGAAATTAGACCACGACTTTGTCTCGTGAATAACACTGAATCTGGGGGACGGAACTGAGACCAAGAGTACTAAGAGTGAATTGATCATAGAATGTGGGGCCAGGTGTCAGACTGAGCTTTCCCTTTGCATACCTGGGAGTCTACATATTTAGTTAATTCCCTGGTATCACAAGCCAAGCAAGAGGCAAACGCCCATAGGATGAGGTCAGTGCTTTGGTTTAGGCATTGGGAAAGTGAAGTGGCATAAACAGAGTACTCTACTCCACAAAGTAGTCACAAACTACTGCTCTAGTTGGACTATGTCTTTCTCACCAGGTGGACCACCCTGAGGACAGGATTCTTGATCCCATGCCCTCACATCTCCCTCTGCCTAGATTTTTCCCTGTAGAAGATCAACAATAAACCTGGCACAGGAAGCATCTGAGAGGCCTTATACAGAGTCAACTAATCTGATTGTGCTTAAGTCACAGTTTCCAAACTAATGTGACCATGAATCACTTTTTCACAGAACATGTATGTATTCATACATTACACAAATCCTCCAAGAAATGGCCTAGACACCACACTCCTTCAAGTGCCACTTTCCTCTTGGCTGTCACTGAGCTGTCAGTTCCTCCAACAAGGTCTCATTGATTTGCCTAGGGACTCATAGATGTAGGTACATAGCTGCTAAGAATAATGGCTTTGTTTATCCATGCACTAAACCTCCAACTATCAGAAATCCAGGCACAGTCAAAGGACCTAACCCAACTGGCAAAATGTGGCTGGAAAGCTTCACACCTGCTCATCCCATTCCAAATCAGGCTTCAGGCCAAAGTCACCCCACCCAGGGCTGCACGTATCCTAAAAAGGATATATATAGGAGAGCTCAGAATTGTCCTTAACATGGTTAGCGGTAAACAGGAACAGTGAAATTGTTATACATTGCAATGCATTCTTTTCCTCTGCTAACTATATTGTTGGCCCTTCAGTTATTTTTCCATTTTCTCTCCTTCCTGTTCTCCCACACCCACTTAAACTTGATATTTAATAGCTACTGGCCTTTCCAACTTTTACTCCTCAGGGTCCTGCTTCAGTCCCATTACCAAGCTCCTGTCTCTCTCCTCCAGGGCTAGAGCAGTCTTTGCAGGCAAAGATATATCATTATCAGGTCCCAGGCCTCAACTGGTACTTTTCCATGCCTCTGGCCTCTCTCCGAAATCACCAATGCTTTTCATGGAGTTGTGAGGGCTTTTCCACTCCCCTAATCAAAAGAGGCCAAAAAACATCAGGAAAGATGACTTTCTGTGGGGCCCTTGCATGCCAACAGCCCTGTAGCATCTTAAAGAAACAAAACCTGCTCTTATCACTCACACCCTTAAAATTCCTCAAAGCTCTCCAGGCATAAAGAGCTGGTTAGCTAGTTCGCTTTTTTTTCTATCTTCCTTTTTTTTTTTTTTTTTTAGATTCACATTGTATGAAGCTCTGTACCAAAGGCTTCGATTCTAACCCTCATAGCAACTCTACAAAGGAAGTATATTAACTCCGTTTTATAGGTGAAAAACTGAGTTAGGCTTTCCTAAACCTCATTTTCACATACATTCTCCTCAGGTGGTAGGAAAAGGGGTGACCAGCCTTCCTAGGCTTACATGTTCCTCAGCCTTCATGCCCACGGCATCTGCACTGAACACTCCACAATGGTGTGTTTATCAGTATTGTTTGGTTTCATGGACTTGACTTTGGACCAATCTCTGTGTCCAGAGGGATATAACATAGCAAGATGGAACTCTTGGCAGCAAGGTGATGAAGTGGACTTGTAACAAACTGGCAAGGCCAATTCCATGCTTCCCTTCCTGATGCCACATTTTGGGGGTGTCCTATTGGTAGTTTGAAGTCAGCCACAGTGGGGGAGTAAAAAATGCTACAAAGAAAAACACAGCAAATTAGGACTTTGGGGAGTCTGGAAAAGTAGATTATCAGCCTACCATTGCCTGTGTGTGTCAAATGCTCATCCTTATCGTAGGAAATAATAGGTTATGTGACTCACCTCTCCCCCAAGAATCACGTGGATTATGAAAAGTTCCAAAATGGGAGGTGAAAATGACAGAACAGACCACAAAAGTTGCAGGCATCTATCCTATTTAGAGCCCTTTCTGTTTTCAGTCACTCATGGTAAACCCTGCCCATTTTGACAAGTGAAAATATAGTTTTCTATGTCATTTCAAATGTACACATAGGAAGAACCTGCTTACAGTTGCCTTCAGAAAACGGGAAGGAGAGAAAGAAGAACAACATACATTCTTCTCACCTGTGGTGCTCTCTCCATCGGAGCTGATATCTGGAAAAGGTGAAGATCTATAACACTCAGCTCATCCACAAGCCCTACCCAACCAATGCATTGTGGAAGCTTAATAAATGTTTTGTCAAACACCATGACCAACAGTCGTCGGAGGCCTGCAGGTGTGTTAGATTTGTAGGCTTTTTTAACTGGACAACTAAGTTGGCCACCATGCAGACTAAGGTAACACTTCCCCCCAAGACATCGTTGGATAGCCTAATGTTCAGGAAGTTATAAAAACAGTGAAAAATGCATTGCTTTGATTGGCAAACAGGAGCCAGATGGAAAAAAAAGGCAAAACCCAGCTATAATTATCATGACTTCCGATAAACTGGGTTCTGTTTTCCCTGAACAACTGGAGAAGCAGGTGACTCAGAAAACACGCACACACCATTATGAATGGAGGCTACCAGGGTAGGGCACATTGCATCCCTGACCTATGTTGCCACATGAGTGCATGCTTGCTCTCTGACCAGCCCTTCCATCCTCAATGTCCATGCAAACATACAAATATACTGCCCCTAAGATCTGCAGCACCTATTCCGTTGTACCCCTCCCCAAAAAGGGGACAGAAATGGGAAGGAGTTTGGTGGTACAGAGGAGGCCTGTAATCACTCACACACATCCTGGGGACTGGGTGGGGCTCAGCTGCCCCAGGGAGTCAGCAGGGGTGGGGAAATGGCCCGATACTACCCTACTGGGCGAATGAGTTGAGGAACCACAGAATAGCAGGGAGCAAGACATTCCCAGGCCCCAGCAAACAGCAACAACTACAATAGAACAGCATGGCCCTTGCTAGTTGCCAACATTGGGGAGAATATCTAAAAAGCCATCTGGATTCTCTAGAATATTAACAAAGGGCATTTCCTAGAAAACAAAGCTTTTCTGCTAGTTACTGGGTACAGATTCAGATTAGGTACATGTGGTTTCTTACTGGACAATGTGAGCAGTTTTAATCACCAGTTAGTAATGTCAGTGATGCTTGAGTTCAAGTTCACTATCATTTAATAGGGTTTAAAGATGGTGAAAACAATAGTATGGTTTATTATGTGAGTCTCTGTTTCCCCATCATGAAACGATGCTACAGAGTTTCCCAAATGATAATACATCTCCTTAATAAAAACCTTCCACTAACTGCTTATTTCCTGTAAGACAAAGGCTTACCTCTGATTTGGCAATATATCCTCACAGTCTGACCCCTGCATCTCTCTAGCTTAATCTCTTCCTTCTTTCACTTATGTACCCTGAAATATTGTCTTATCAATATGAATGTATGTCAAGGAACAGACATTGTATATACCTCATATCTATGTACATGCTTTTAAATATGCTATTCCCTCTGCCTAGGATGCTACATGAGACCTTACCTTCTCCATATAGTAACATGTTTTGTTCTGTTTTTCCATTCTTTAGAAAACAAATTATTTTTTTAGCTTTTTCTGGCTTCATTTCTTCCTTATTCACTCTCTTCTGCCTCAACCTGCCTGCAAGGGGTGTTAGGTCTACCCTCTCCTCTCTCCTCCTAAGTAACTCTCTGAGAGTATTACCATGATTTGACATTTGAGTTTATGCACATCTTACTGCTAGATCATGAGTTCCTCCAGAGTAGGAGTTTCTATATAAAGCTTTTCTGTATTTCTGTAACCTAGCACAGTGTTAGGAACCTAGTAAGAATTTAATAAACACGTGATTAATCTGAATAGTCAACAATATGATGTTTAAGCTCTGAAACTATTAGAAACTTTACAAAGAACTCTTTTTAAATTTTTATTTTCAAAAATAATAAGATGCATCCAGACTTTTATATTCATGTTAAAATATCATTTACAAGGCCCTATTTAAGTAGAAATTATAGAAAGACTTATTAGTTGTTTCATATTTTTTAAACTACTATTTATAAACAGGAAGAATATCTCAAACTGGAATAAAACACATTACTAAATAATATAACTGATTGATTTTAAGTAAAGGAGACATATTGAATTGTTAATAATGATGTTAATGAAAACAGAGCAATGGTCATTCAGCAGATAAATGAATGAAACAAAACATCCTTCAGTTACATGTGAAAAATATGACCAGTGACATTTCAGCTACACTAGCAATTAATCACAATAATTTGTAAATCATTTCAAATACCAAAAGTGCAATTATTTTTCCCATAAAACAATAACATTTTTATTGTGGAACACTTTCTATAATAAAGGCTAAAAATAAGCAGAATTGATTTTTTAAAAATATGTATGCATGTGTGTGTTTAACTCTTGGAAAATAGCTAAATTCATCTTACAAAGGATAATGAGGAGATGTACTGATGTCACTGACACTTAAAAACCATAGTGTTGTCAGGATCAAGCCATGCTGAAATCAGAGACCTTAAATATATGCTGTTCTTCTTGTCCATTAACTGCTGTGACTAACTATTGAAATACAGTAAATAAATGGCTGGCTGAGATGTTGTTGCTGAATATTTCATCGACACTAATTCATCAGAGTCAAAAACAGATGGTGACTCACTAGTTATACCTCACGGCCCAAGTACAGCCCCTCCCCACTTGGATCATTGTCAGACTTGCTGAATTAAAATTCAGTGTTTACGAAGCTCCTGATATGACTCAAGCATTGTCTGGAGTAAAGATAAAACAAGACGTAGTTTTTTCCCCCAAGAGATCAAATAATCCAAAAGAAGGATGAATACATGTACACGTTCATTCTGATAAACATGTATTAAGCACCTATGGTTTCTAAAGCACTGATCAAGAATCTATACCAGAGAGGTCAAATTTGCCTGATTACGGCAATGTTCTCTGATCACAAGGGCAACTAAGTTCTAAAGCATACTGCCTGTCCCCTTGGATAACGTTGACTTCTTTATTTATAACCGTCTTGTCTAAGGTGGCTAAGAGAAGAATTTCCCTCAGGATTGGAAACCAGCGTCACAGAAACCAGTACTCATCAAAGCCAGATAAAATGAAATAAGTTTTGTAACCAGTGCTGCAGTTACGTGGACCTGGGCAAGCTAAGTGGTGAGCAGGAAGGTCAGTGGTATCACAGAGGTGGAAGCCTACGCAACCATCAGATGAAGAGCAACCAGAAAGAAGCTTCGAGCTATGACAGGCTGCTTTAACTCTTGACTACAGCTAGAGTATGCACCTTAGCTGGTCATTGCATGCACCGACAGCCAGATATACCCTCTAACAAACATTCTAGAAATTTCTTTCAGGCTAAAAATAGACAACATAAGAGGAAAACCCATAGCTTAGAGTTGAGGTGAAAATCATTTTTCTGAATAAACACATGAAATGTGCAGCAGGAAATGAGTGACCTCTTCTCAAAAAGTACCTATGGCCCTGGCTGGTGTGGTTCAGTGGAATAAGCACCTGCCTGCAAACTGAATGGTCACCAGTTCGATTCCCAGTCAGGGCACAAGCCTGGTTGTGGGTCAAGTCCCAAGTTGGAGGCTCGTGTGAGGCAACCAATCCATGTATCTCGTGTGCATGGTATTTCTCTCCCTCTCTTTCTTCCTCCCTTCCCCTTTTTCTAAAAATAAATAAGTAAAATCATTTTTTTAATGTAGCTATAACTACTAAACTATTTCTCAAAATAGTCACAGAGACATCAAATACTACATAAGAAATACAGTCATCAATATTGCAATAACTGTGTATGGTGCCAGGTGGGTACTGGAAATATCAGGGGAACACTTTGCAAAGTACATAGTTTTCTATTCTAACCATTATGCTGTACACCTGAAACTAATGCAAAATAATATTGAATGTAAACTGTAATTGAACAAATAAAAAATCATAAATAACAAAAAATCACCAAAAATTAGCTATACATTGTGAGTATGTAAGTTTATGCCAATAAAGCCATCTCAAGTTATAGTTTAGGAACCTGCTTTTGAAATTCCCCATAGCATATTCTCAGGCAATTTTGGATCATTTGAAGATGGATTGAAACTTGGAAAACAATCAGTTTGTCATAATGGAAATTTCACTGACTTTGAAATTAAACAATTCTGACTGTGATATTACAATGAGCAGCTTATTGGAATGGCAACTAAAAACTGGGGCTTATGTCAAGGATGACTGTTCTCACCTTGAAAATTGTTGGAAAACACACGGCTCAGAGACAACATAATTAATAAATCCCACCTATTATTATTTTCATGAAAAAAAAATAACATGGTTGATCGAATTGGACGCTACAATTTGCCAACCAAATGCCAGATGAGCCATTTTTTCCAGCTATACTTTATCACTGCCTTTGGAACCACGCCAAAGAAAAAATCCCCAATATTTTCCATGGTGGGAATTCACACAGTGGGTGCATTAACTAACAAGGGAACAAGGACCAGCCTCTTGGCGCCTCTGTTTTGAAGGACACCATTATGCTGGAGGCTTGAATAATGGAATATTTGTTCCAAGAAGAGTCTCTACACTTGAGTCGCCCCAAGCTCCCAGGTGCAAGCTCAGGGACAGGCAATTCCAGGTAGGCTTGCCTCTGAGGAATCCCCCATGAGAGCCTTAGCAATCAGGTTCAAGTTGGCCGGTAAAATGTTAAGGGAGCACAAGACTCTCAATCTGCAAGCTTGGTTCTTCCCCCAGGGGAAAAGGAGCGTTCTGCTTTTATTCTCTTCCCAGGAACTTGGAAATAGGTCTGTCTGTTTGAGGAGAAACCAGCCCAGGAAAAGTGAGGCCACACTGCAGCAATCACAGTGCAGGATGGCATTCATTCTCTCTCTCTTTCTCCCCCTCCCCTCTCTCCCACATACACACACTTTATAGAGGTATGGCTGACATGTAAAAAGCTGGGCAGATTTAATATATACAACTTGATGAGCTTGGGGCCACATTTATATCCATGAAATCATTACCACCATCATAGACATAGACATATCTTTCACTTCCCAATGTTTCCTCTGTTGTTGTTCTTGTTGTTGTTGTTATTATTATGAGCTAAGACACAAATCCAAAACTCTGGAGGCCCAATTCTTGGTTGATTCCCCTCTCCCACCTGCACCTGTTGCGGCCAATGCTGCAGCCACACCGCCAAGTTTGCCTCCTCCACAGCTGCTCCAAGAAGCTCCCTGGTGATAATAATCCCTAGTAATAATAATTTCCATCATTCGCTACATGCTTCTTGTTCCCCAGCCTGTGCTCAGTACTCTGTCCAAATTACCCCATTTAATCCATGAGCAACATAAGGCAGGTGGGCAATATCTTCATTTCGGAAATGAGAAATGAATGAGGAGGTTAAGAACTTGCCCAAAATCAGGGAGCCAAGACCCAACCCTGGTCGGCTTGATTTCAGGGTCTATATATCAAGGTCTGTCCCAGAAGTATTGGCCATGCAAACTGTTTTATTTATATTGACATTGGCTCCAGACTTTTGGGACAGGCCTACTATGACTCTTACATTTCCGTAGCCAAGAAACCCCTCAGCCTTCCCCCTGACCCCCAAGTTTAGGGGGTTCCAACGCACCAAGAAGGGTCACCACCCCCTCTTCAGAGCTTTCTCTAAGGCTTCTGATGACCCACAGTGTTTTTAACTTCAGGGACAGGGAACCAAGGGAAAAATTAAGGAGCAAGCACAGATATACAGAGACCTATGGTTTCCAGAGCTTCCTCGCAAAAGATCTCCTTTATTTATCTTTATTCTCTCCATTGGGTAGCAAATATTTTTTCTCTTTTTCTTTCACCCTATTGCTATATACCTGTCTGAGGGATCCATGGCTGTAATAAAATAGCCTCAAAACCACATAAAAAACAGTCAGGCTAAAATGTAGTTGTCAGAAACAAAGCACTGCTGGCTTTGAGGGAATACATGGAGCTGTTTTTCTTCTTGGGACCTTTAGCACTTACTCCTCTCTGTGAACCTTTGGTTCCGTGCCCAGCCCAACCAACGGTTTGATTTCAAGGTTTCTCTTGTAAGTCCAGATGATTTTCGGGATCTGCCATCTTCATGAATCTAGTGTCATGGCGTCTCACACATTACTGGCTTTCCTCAACTACATGCTGGTCCTCACTGTAAACTTTTCTATTTAAAGCTTGAGGCTCATTCCCACCACCCCTCCTCTTCCTACCAAGTATCAGCTCACCTATTCCTCAAAGCCCAACCCATGTCTTTGCTTCATCGTGAGGATTAGTCAGACTACTTCAAAATTGACCCATCTTACCTTTCTCTACACCCCACTTGGAATAAACAAATACAAATTTAATTTACCCATTAGGTGCACACATGTCTTAGAACTTGAAATATGCGCATGAACAAGCAAAATCTGTGTCCTCCTTTTAGTGTAACATAGTAAACTTCATATACATTTACTTAGACTTCGTATCCTATGGGTGTATAACTTAATTTTTAATTATACAATATTGTTAATAATTGACTGTGATATTTTCTGTGGTGTGCTGTATGTGTGAAATGATGATTGCCAGTCAAAAAAGAAGAATTTATAAACTAATAGATCAAGACAAAAGTTTGAGAGCATGGATTTAGAAGACACGGGTGTGTAACCCCTTGCTACTCCAACTGTGTTCTATGGACCCGTGGCGCCAACATCACCTATGAGCTTGTTAAAAATGCAGAACCTCAGGCTCTACCCTGACCTACTGAATCAGAACCTACAATTCATAGGCTTAATAAAGCATAAAAAGCCCTGATAAAAACCATCACACTACACCCCTGACCAGTATGGTTTGGTCGGTTGGGCTTCGTCCTGAGAAACAAAAGGTTTTGCTGGTTCAATTTCCAGTCAGGGCACATGCCTGAGTTGGGGGTTCGGCTCACAGTCCACAGGAGGCAACCAACTGAGGTTTCCCTTTCACATTAATGTTTCTCTTCCTCTCTTTCTCCCTCCCTTCCCTTCTCTCTCGCAAAGTAAATAAATAAATAAAACCTTAAAAATTGTTTAAAAACCACTGCACAAAAACATAATCAGTGTTAACTGGACATATGCTTGGTGGTGAAAGAAGAGACAAGACCACAAGGCTAACTTTTATTGAGCCAGGCAGTGGACTGGGTTCTTTTACATAATGTCTTACTTTCGTCTCTTAAAACATCCCTATAGCTAAATAAGTTAGGTATCGTTATAATCCTTTTCTGAGAGAAGAGCACCAAAGCTGAGAAAGGATAAGCATCTTGGCCCAGGACAAGGACAATATGCAGCAGAGGCACTGAGAAAATATATTTGCAAAGCATACACGGTATATACAAGAAAAGGCTTGTGTATCCAAGCACATAAACTCAATGATAAAAAATACAACCCAATTAAAAAGTGAGCAAAAGATATGAATTAACATTTCAACAAAAAAAGGCCTATGTTTGAAATAAAATCTTTAAAAAAAAAAAAAAAAAAAAAGGCCCAAGTACCTGGTCAAGGACATGTGCTCGCTGAAAGAGATGACCGTTGACATCTTTCAGAGTTCATCAGGTGTGTTCTTCCTCTACAACCAATAAGCACATAAAAAGATGCTCAAGACAATCATTCTTAGGGAATTGCATATTACAACAACCATGAAATACCACTGTCACCTATTAGAATTGCCAAATCCCAAAACATGGACAACAGTAAATGCTGACAAGGTTGTAGACTGAATAGCTGGTGGGAATAAAAAATGTTATAGTCACATTGGAAAACACAGCATCTTATTAAGTCTAACCATAGAATCCAACAATCACACTTTTTAGGCATTTACCCAAATAAGTTGAAAATCTATGTCTACACACACACACACAAAAAATCACTGTGTCTACACAGGTGTTTATAACAGCTCTATTCATAATTCATAACTGCCAAAACTTAGAAACAACCAACATATCCTTCAGTAGGTAAACAGATAAATGATATGTACTATATCCAGATAATGGAATACTATTCAGCACTAAAAAGAAATGAGCTACCAAGCCATGAAAATACATAAAAGGATCTTAAAAGCTTACAGTTAAGAAAAATATTCAAGTCTGAAAAGACTATATCATTTACGATTCAACTATGAAGACAGTAAAAAAGATAAGTGGTTGCTGGGAACTCGGAGCAGAGAATACATATCTCCATCATGGTCAAGATGTGACGTTATTCATCTGTCCAAACTCAAAGAACTATACAACACAAAGAATAAACTTAAAACTATGGAACTCCAGTTAATAATTAGGTGGCAGCATGGGTTTACCAATTCTAACCAATGGATCACACTAAAACAAGGTGTTAATAATAGGAGAAACTATGTAGGAGGCAGAAAAGAAGTATATGGAAATCTTTCTACTTTCCCTCCAATTTTTCTGTAAACCTAAAAATGCTCTAAAAAGTAAGTTTATTTACAAAATCAGAAGCAAAGACATGTCTGTCTGATCTGAGGAGATAGAAATAAGGTTCCCCCAAGTGGGAAATGGTGCATGGTAATATGTCAACTCTTAGAGTTTTCTGCCTCATGGAAAGCAAATTCCCTCCAAAGAAACAGTGATGTAAACAATGATTGAATACCCACGGAACAAACCCTAAGGAGAAACCAGTGCACACAAGCTCTTTCAGAAAAAAGGAGTGGGTACACTTTTCAATTCATTTTACAAGGACAGCCACAGCTCAGAATGACTCTCTGATTTGAACTCATGTGTGAATTTCTAGTGAAATAAATTTAGTCACCAACAGAGAAGCCAGGAGAAGCAGCAACAATGGCAGCATAGACTATGGAAACAACATAAACCTCTCATACCCCAGACCCAAGCTCAACATCTCTAAAGCACAGAGCTGCTGGCTGGCAAGTCACAGAAGACACTCTTCTCACATTCTGTCCAGGTGAGGACTGTGTTTGTGGTTTAGCTCAGTGAACCCAACCAGTCACTCTAGCTCACATTCATTTTTGGAGTCAGTGGCATTATTCCTAGGAATTTTATTCTAATTCCAATTGTCTCCAAAGAAACTCAAGGGAAATTAATGATAACAATTTTTTTTTTTAACTTTAAAGGGGTAGCTGAAAGAAATTATGAAGAGTCAGCATGGGATTGTTTCCCACGCTACTTCATTGAAAAGAGAATGTTACTGTTAAGTTTGAATTTGGTTTAAGGCTTAGATAGTAGCCCATCCAGATTCCAGGTATCAAGGTCACAAGCTTTTGGCTTTAACTCAGTTTTTGGCAAACATTCCATAACTTTGACTTAACCAGGGTAATTTCTAGTGCTGCTTCCCAAAACCAGGCTTTTGGTCTTTCTGAAAGTACGTCGTCTATTGCCAACCCTCTTGATTATAAACTCACCTGTTTTTGTTTTAGTTTTTTGGCTTAGCACATTACTTGTGTCAACCGGATGCTAATGTTTAGTCCTGCCTGTCCGCCATCCCAGCTCCCCCCCCCACTCCCACTCCCACCCCCACCCCACCCCTTTTTTTTGATCCCAGAGCTCATAGTAACAAGGCAGTTGTAGGTGAACATGCTGAATTCGATGGATGACTAGAATCTCTATATCCATGTGAATAGGAGATAGATGTCTGACTTTCAGAGACTCTCCTACCTTCCAGCACCCTCCAGCACCCTCCAGCATCTAAAGGACCAAGAACCAGGACAACCAAGAACCAGGACAACAGGGCCGAAGTCTAGTGTTGGTCACCTACAGGGAATGCCATGTTCCATGCGCCCCCTGGAGCCCTGGGTACACAGTATCTGTACACAGTGACCAACTAGAACAAAGGCAATGGCTTAACAACGCCCTCTAGTGACAAGTGAACTAACTGTCCCAGAGGCTGGGGTGTGAATGTGAGCCTAGGCAGCCTTTCTTCTTCTCCACTGAAAATGAGATTGTGTTCAGACCTCAAGCCTGGCGTCCGTGCAGCTGGTCAAGGACGCATGCCCTCTTAAAGAGCTGATTGTTGACGTCTTTCAGAGTTTACTGCGTCTGTTCTTTCTCCACAAAGACCCGATCTTTTTAAAAGCTTTATTGAGATAAAATTTACATGCCATAAAAATTCACCTATTTCAGGTGAACCAACCAGGGTTCAATACAGTTAAGGAAGTTTTTCCATAATCATCACAATCACATAACTTTTGTACAGGTCTACCATCCCTCCAAAAGAAACCTCGTGATCATTTGCATTTCCTTCCCATTCCCATCTCAAGCCCTAAGCAACCATTAATAATTCTCTGTCTCTCTAGTTTTGTCTATCATAGATATTTTTATATAAATGAAATCATACAAGGTGTGGTCTTTTTTGTCTGGCTTCTTTCACTTAGCATAATGTTTCTGAGGTTCATACATGTAGCATGAATCAGTACTCCATTCCCTTTTATGGCCAAATAGTATTCAGTGCATGGATATATACTACGTTTTATTTATCCTTTCATCTTTTAATTCTATTTTGGGATAAAATGACTTAGGAGCTGAGACTGATTTCAATGCAGTCCCTCCTCATGCATGACTCTGAAGTTGATTCTGTACCAAAACTGGACTTTCAAGATATTGCAAATATTAGTGTTGTCTTTATTTGGGAAGGTATTAGTGGTATGCATGGTTCATTTTTACCAGAAGTTTGTGATTTTTTTTTTTCCTGCACCTACAATGGTTCTGTTATCTTATAGTACTGAATAGCCAGCACTCCCTTGACTTGTAAGGTTCAGCTTGGAAAAACCCTGGCAGTTTCTACATCTGGTATTTCATGTGTCTTTAGTCTGGCTGCATTTTGACCATCTTCAGACCATCATTCCCAGACCAACGCTAACACATGGGGATTTGGGGTCTCTGATGTAAGCATTTCTGGGCTATATCTTGTCCATCTAAATAGCCCCTCATTTGAAGAAGATGGCATAGTTTATAGAAACACCCACCCAATCAACTTAAGATTTCCCATATTTTCTAACATATAACACAATCTCTCCTATTCATTTTGATATTCTAATACCACCCCCCTCCAACAATCCTAAAACCTGGCATAACTAAACCTTTATATCATCCCTGGAATCTCCAATAGCAGAAATTTCTAACTTTTTTCACCACATGACATGTATAAACTACTAAAATTCTGTGGCACACCAAAAATACGTATTTTTGCCAATCTGACAAGAATATAGGTATAATTTTGATTTAAAAAATAACAGTAATTACCCACCCTTTTTGTTCCAACATGACTTTTTTAAAAATCATGTGCTTATACTTGTATATAAGAATTTGCACCAAGATTGGTGCCAAGAATTAACCAATCCAATCAGATGCAACCTTATTACGCAGGGTGACCAATAAAATGCACTTCTGTTAAAAGGTCTATAGTATACCATACATACGGTTCAAGACAGGGCATTCACCCCCAACAGCTACTGTTGAGTTAACCATTGTCTTTTTTTTTTTTTTTTTTTTTATTTGACAACCTCAGGGAAAAGATGTCGGTCTCCCTAACTAAATTTGTCAGCGATTGCATATTTTAAAAACTCTTGTGGCACACTGATGGACTGCAGCACACTGGTTGCACATCACTGTCCTATAGCATTAAAATGACTAAGGATTTAGTTCTGTCTGCAGTCTTATACTGGTATATTCTGATAAAGCCCTATCTTGTGTGTTTAAGACAAGCCTCTCGTTCAGCTTTCATAAGCTTTTGTCTGAAAGCAAGACCCCTGCCTTGAGACAGATTATTCACCCTTGTTCTTATTACTGTGGTTCCCTAACAATATTGGTCAGTGACCCTGATATTGGCTGGCCTTGGTGGAAAAAAATACAATAGAGACAAACACTTAGACATAATTCCATCAGTAATACTTATCCTAAATACTTTGAAGCTTATATAAGCTAACATTTTATTGTAATTTCTTATATATACATAAAGCTGAAGAACTGGATAGTGGTCCTTTCTTACTATTGATGCCATTCAGTTTGGATCTGAAGCCAAAATAACAGCCACTTGTCCTTGTTTCATGGAAGACTGAGATTCTCTAGTGGCACATGTGTCAAGAGGACTTTAGGAGGCAATGTCTGAGTGGTTCACGCTGCAGTTTATCTGTTTTCTAAGAGGCTGTGTTAGCACAGGAAACCGTCCTTCGAAAACCAGGTCAGAGGCAGCCCCAGCACTCACTGGAAACCAGCGAAGGCCCTGTTCCAGCTGCCTGACATGACACAGGCAAGGGGTGGAAAAGTGCATTCAGGAGCCTTAACTAAAGAGCAAGGAGGAAAATGGTCCCTCTCTTTTATTTTTGCTGGAACTGATGAGAGGAAAGATGGATGCGTCCGGTTTTAGGATGGCAAGAGACAGGGATTTCAAGCAGCGGGTTTTACTCTCAAGTAGAAAGACTGGGGTGGAGGCCTTTGCTTAGACCCTCCTCCTTGCATCTCAATGAGCGGCCCGGGTACCATGATGGAAAACTGCAAGGTAGCCCAAGTGGTGCGCATTTGTCTTCGGAGACCCATAGCTGGGACTAAAACTCTAATCGCAATCAAAAGCGAGTCCCAAGGGGCGAATTCCCTTCCTTGAATGTTGCTGAACAATAGCAGCAGCACTTTGGATGCTTGAGAGCTGATGAATGGCCAACTGCTGCAGCGGTGTGTAACTTTTCAAAGCCATTTCTGACATCAGAAAAATTGAGACATGTGGTAAGCAAGACTAAAAATGGCAAGGGCTCTAAAATAGACCCTAAAAAAAAAATAATGGGAGGCTGAGTAGCTGCAATCATAATATAATAGTTAAAGAACAGTGGACCCTGCTGTCATCATCTAGTTTTGCAAAACTCTACAAAAATCCTAACTCTCCCCTCTCCCTGCCTCCCATCACCTCTACCTCCCAAACTACAAATAGGAGCTGTCAGGGAGTTGGCCTGCATTCATTAATGACCTTGGATACCTTATTTGAGACTCGGTTTCTAATTCAATCATGGATAATAATAAATGCATAATATTAAAAACCAACTAATAGGATTTAAAGGTGACAGCTGCTGGCATTACCTTACTTAATTCCCACGTTTTAGCTCTGTGATTTGGGGTTATTCTTATTAGGACTATTTTACAAATGAGGAAATGAAGTTTCTGAATGGCTAAGTAACCCGCCTGTTTTTCAGTTAATAAAGGTCAGAATTCTAATTTGATCCCAAGTGGTTTGACTCCATAATTGGCTGTATTTACCAGCATCGTAGGTTTAAGTGGATTTTGCTGACAGGGCACATTTTATACACGGGCCTCACAGTACGCAGGTGTTTGTGTTTTCTTTGATGCCTGTTTGATGAAATTAATCTTCCCTTTCTCACCTAAATCCCTATTAGAGTTCATATTGCTCTCAAAATCCTTCTGAAGGAACATGAACCATGATTCACATCCCTTGGGAGCAACTGTTCAGTAATTATGCAAGAGATTAGCATTATTTTATCTTAAAGAAATACTCAGACCACAGAATGGCACCCTCTGTCTTCCCATTACACAGTGTTCAGCACTGTGTTGGGTGTTGGGAAGTGTTCCCAGAGAAATGTGTTCGTGATAAAATATCTGAACCCTAGAATCAGGAGGTAGAAGGAGGTGGGGAGAAGTCCCTTGGGTTTGGAAGATGTTCATGACCACTGGGAACTATAGAGTTCGTAGTTTCTCCAGACTTCAATAATGTATTTGTTCTTAAAATTTGTTAAAAAAAAAAAAAAAAAAAAGCAGAAACTTTTTAAAGGTTCATTTCTATTTCTCCATTGCTTTACATTTGAACTTCAGTCAAATATAAAGTGGCCACAAGACATAATCAGAACTGTACTTGAAGGTTCAGCAACTGTCACATTGAAAGGAAAATGGGACAAGAACCCAGTATGAAGGAACCATGAACAGGTGGGATTGACTTTGAGGGGAATGGGTGGGTGGGGAGGGGGACAGAAGGGAGCAAAAAGGGGATGGATGTAATACAACAACAATAAAATTAAATTAAAAAAAAAAAAGAAACGAAAATGGTAAGCATGTCCTGATGAAACACTGATGTGCTCAATGTACACCCCCATTAGGAAAAGAGAGGACTTAAAGAAATGGAATACAACAGGAAACAGACAGCTCCCATGGGGCATCCCCCCACCCCCCGCCCCGCGGATGGTGGTCCACACACTTGTCTCCCGGGTGTGCAGTTTGAATGGCTTACTTGTAATCTAGCCCTAGGAAACCTGGCTCACATAATGCAACCCACCTGGGATGGACTAGCCTTAGAAATCCACTTTAATAAATTATAAGGAGAAATCCTGACTGTTGGGATTCCACAGTAGCTGATCAGGGCATTTACTGCCCAGTGGAGAAACCTGCTTAAGAGGCCATATGCCCCACAGGCTTGTACTAGAGAACTCAATCATAATTGACAGCAAGTCAGCATCTGCTAAAGGATGATTTAAGGCAGATGATACCAGAGAAAGAGAATCTAATGGACTAGGTAAACAATGCACTCTTCTAGGTTTTCCAAGTTATTAAATCACCATTATGCTAAGTGCTTGAACTGTATTAGCTTCACAACCTCCATGATGAAACAGGTGCTCTACTGTCCCCCACATTCCCAGATCCCATTCAGTGAATACTGTGACGAAATGGTCCTTGGGACTCTCAGGAGAGTGTGGGAAGGCGGAAACAAAATGTCGTCTATGCCTATTTGGCAATTGTCCATGACTTATTATAGCCATTCAGTCATTAGAGTGTACAACAGATGTCATTAAGCTCCTACTAGATCTTAGGTACTGCAAGAGGTAGTAATTATAAAGTTGAATGGGACACAGTTTTCATATCCTAGGGGAGTTCATAGTCTATGAATAAAGCAGACACATGAAACAGCCAATATAACTGACATTGGAGGAATGCACAGAGGGTGGAACCATTCATTCAATCAGGATGAAAAAGGAAATGGTTCAGAATGACTCTACAGAGGAATTGGTAAATTATCTGAGATTTTATAGATGCCTCAAAAGGTGTGGGCGTTTCAAGCAAAAAAAAAAAAAAAAAGACATCATATGTTTATTGGTCAGAACTATTCTGGTTAAATATAGACTAGATACCCTGTACAAACTAGCTTGGGAAAGAAAAAGAAGTTCACAAGTGTATAGAACTAGAATACCCACAGAGGTAGCTAACATTCACTTTTCACTTTAGGAGTAGCCGAAACCAGGTGCTGACTCTCCCTTACCAATTTCTGTCTCTTTTCCTAAACTCCTCATCATGTTGTGTTTATCATCAGGGAGGATGTCTCCATATGATGAGAAAGAGGACAACCAGTTATTTCAGACTTGCATGTCCCTTGCTGCTTTGATCCTAGAGGATATCAAAAGATGCCTTTTTCAACAAATTCCTGTAGAAGTGCAGAAAAGGACTCTTGATCTGGTCTGTACAGCATTGGCCATCCCTAAAATAATTATGGTACCCATTGTTGAGATGTTCTTTGTTGGTCAGTGTGGTGATGGGGGCTGATGAGAATTATTATGACATCAGAGTAAGCTTGTCCCTACAGGAAGGAAATAATAAATACTTCCTTTGGGAAGATAAATAATATGTAGCCAATACTCAATAAATACTGGAAACATGATGTTCCAGGACTCATAATGCATGGCTGCAAATAATTAAAAATTTGTCAGAAAAGACAGGTTGTTTCAAAGGAAACTTTCAGAAGAGTAATGCACCCATCACCCTAATAGGCCAATAGTTCATTAAAGGGATCAGTTTCTCCCCCCGCCCCAAGATTTTATTTCATTATTTTTAGAAAGAGGGGAAGGGAGAGAGGCAGAGAAGGAGAGAGACATCAATGTATGGTTGCTTTTCACCTGCCTCCAGCCACAGACCTGACTGGAGACCTGGTTTGCAACCTTGTTATGTGCCCTGGCTGGGGAATCGAACCTGCGACCTTTGGGTTTGCAGGCCGGCGCCTTATCCATTGTGCCACCAGCCAGGGCCCAGGGATCAGTTTCTATTTCAAACACCAAGATGAAGCAGTTACAACTTGAAGCTAAAATATACCTAGTACCTTGTGAAGCACTTTCATGTACATCATTCCATGGAATCCCCACAAACTCCTACAACTTAGGCATCATCATCTTCATGGGACAGAAGGAGAAAAAGAACTCAGAGATTAAGTAATGTGCCCAAGTTCACAGTATGGGTAAATAGCAGAGTCAGGATCCAGGTCTCAACACAGTTCCAAGACTCACATTCCTAACCCCTCCACATTGACATATTCAGTAGTTGTGGTGGGTCTGTCCTTAAGGAAGCCTGGCTTTAAAGTGGCAGGTGCAAAAATATAAAGGAGGCTGGTCTTTACTGAGAAAAACAAAGGAGAGTTGAAGACTCCAGCACTGATCCAGAGGTCTGCTCTGTGACCATCTAAATGCCTTGGCCAGATTATGTGTAGTGGGAGAGTGTGATACTTTGGAATACTACAACTGGATTAAAAATACCCTTTCTTTAAGATCAGCCAACTCAACCCCTTCCTCTGACCTACCTCTAACAGGCCTGTGGTCCCTGGTACTGGGTGTACATCCTGGTATTTGCAGGTTAACAAGCTGCTCGGGTACTGCAGACACCCAGCCGCATTTGGGGTACAGGCATACCAGGTGTTATTGCGCTCTGCTTTTTCACTCTGAACAGGTGTTGAGTTTTTTACCAGTTGGAGATAAGCCTCTCCACCATCAAAGAGATTGTGACTTGCTTTTTTGCAAGACCCACTTTATTGCAGCGGTCTGGAACAGAACCTGCAATATCACTACAGTATGCCTGCACATCATGCCAACCATCTATCAGTTTCAGTGTGTTTTTATCCCATTAGGCACATTGATTTTTTACCCTAGAAGTAAAGGGTTGGAGTGCTTAGTAAAAAATACCAGGTATTTTATACAACCCTAGGCTTAAGGCAGAGGGTAGCTATCCTTGTGTTCCCTAGAATTTATAGCCTCTTGGTTCAAAATAAGCAAAGTGAATACCCTTCATCAGATATCTGCTTTAGTATTCTAATTCCAACATTTATTTGAGAAGATTAATCCTAGACATCCTAACATGTTAGAATCGGAACCGAGTCATGGTTGCTGCTTTAAATGTCCTTTGACTTTTATTTATTTTTGTAAAAAGATTTTTTTTTTTAGTCAATTTTCAGAGAGAAGAGAAAGAAGAGAGAAAGAGAGGGTGGGAAACATCAATGTGTGGTTGCTTCCGACCCGCAATCCAGACATGCTCCCCAACCGGGAACCGAACTGTGACCCCTGGGCTCGAGGTGACCGCTGGGCTCAATCCACTGAGCCACACTGGCCAGGGCCAAATGTCCTTTGACTTTAAAAAGTGATTACCTCAATATTTTTCTCAAGTTTTTTTTTTTTCTATCTTCTGTTTAAGATGTCTATTCCTTGCTTTAATAACTCAGAATTGTTTAAATCCTTTATGGTTACCTTTGGAATCCACATTTATTTCCTTGTCCAGAGCACTTACAAAGATAACCATTCTTTGTGCAGTTGTGTGTATGTTTCAAGCTTCACACATTCTAGCAGAAATGGGAGTAAAAACACAAACCATCTGGAATAAATCTATTAGGAATTGACAACTCAGTGGACAGGAATCTGTTCAGAACCTTCCCTAAAGTCAGACTAAGACAGACAAAGATAATATGAATGCTGTAGGTACCCATATGGGGCCAGCTTAGGAGGTAAGGAGAAAAATACACATAAAGGGAAGCTTTCAGGAAGAGGAGAAAATATTTTCTGTTTCACAGTTCCTAAGAAAGGGTCTCCTTTTTTTTAGGTCCCCAATAATTCTCAGAAATATGAATGTATAATCTGGGGAGATCATGGAGCAGATGTTTTATTTAGTTATTTGTTTATTTATTTATTTATTTATGCTGGACTATTTTCCAATGGAGGACAGGTTCAAGAACATCTATTCACTATTTCCAAAGATCTCCCCATAATAACAAATGTAAATGAACACTTTGGAGATCAAATGGTTAGAAAGTGGTATTTAGCATCTGTCTATGAGTAAACGGAAAACCTTTATAAACAAGAATATTAGTAGCCTTTATTTCACTAATATAAAGTATTAGTGGGAATTATGTGAGTCTGGAGAAAGGTTAACTGATTTCTATCTGTAGGAAAAGAAAGCAGATTTTCAGACTGGGAAGGAAAATTAAAACTTAATTATCAGACATTTTCTTAAAGTTAATTTTCCTTGTCTTTGTCTCAGTGAGCAAGCTCTCCATCAGAGAGAGGATTTATGAGCATCTTATTTTAATGAGCACTGTGAAGGTAAATGTTCTGTGAAAGGCTGAGTGTCTGTCCACACTTCACAAGGCTGCAAAGGAAATATATTGTGAAATATTTCACACAAGCTTACTAATGCCATTAATTATCTTTTTAATTGTTTTATTTTTCAAATGCTCATTGCATGGCCCCTACCCTGGTGGGTTAACAATGAGGCTAATAAATCTCAAGTTTCAAGGGTCCCTATCTTGCCCTGGTTCTTCCCAAGGTCCTGCAAGAGGCCTTGGCAATGGCATATGGTCGTATGTTATTAGCACATTTTGTTGAGAAATATATACTCGATATGATCATTAAGACCACTATTTCTCTCCACCTCAACTGGCTTTTCTTCATCCTCCCCCTTGTGCCAACTGACAGTAAATGGTCATGAGGATTTTTGGAACTTATTTTATTTTGTATTTAGTGGCATGTAGTTAAGTGGTTTGGAGTCACTTCTGTATATTCTGTTAAGTTATTGCCAAATGGCCCAGTGTAGGGATGGCTTCCAGAAATACTCCTGTTCACTATGGCAATTCACTATGACATAACACAGGGCCAGAGGGGTGACCACAATCTCAGGGTATCTTCCAGGTCTGAGTAGTGATAGGGTATGAGCCATGGAAGAGTTGCCAAGTTTGAATTCTGTGAAAATGGAAGCTAGCCTCTGGAAATTTCTCCCAAATATCACAATAGAGGATTTGTTTCTTAATAGAGTCTATTCAAAGCAGAGATTTTCTTCTGTCATGAATATACAAATAATGCAACTTGTACTTATAAATACCGCCATAATTTTTATGGAAATTATGCCGAACAGAATTGATCAGAACTCTGGTGTTTCTAGGGGAGAGACGTGCAGCAGAAATGTAGAACAGAGACAGCAAATGCATGGAGATTAGCACATTTTATGAATACTATCAATAACTTTTCAAAAACTAGTTTTCATTGTTCATATTAAAGGAAAGACTGAATTATTTGTCCAGAGTCTACATCGAGAAAAATTTTAAATCGCTATCCCTGAAGGAGGTGGTTTTAAGAGTATGTGTCAAAAGTTGTCAGAAAAAATAAATAAATAAATGTTACAGTGGTGTAACATCAAGCAATTGATGGATAAAACTTAAGTTGCTTCTCTCGAGTCTGTGATATTTATGATAGTCATCAGCTTCTTAAATGTGTGATTGGTTATGGTTTCTTTTCAATTTTAAGTAAATATGCAATTTTATAGCTGATTTGTATTCATAGATCGGCATGTTTATTCTTATAGACAGACCCCAAACTGAATACGAATCAGGTCCCTACAAATCCCTGCAACTTCCTCTATGGCTAAGGTGACTAGCAATATAACAGATCTTTTCTCATTTGTACAGTGGAGTTGTTCTTCTTTCTAGAGAGTATGCAGTAGGTTTTGTCCCAGCAATGGAAGAATATTAAAATTTAGAAAAATCAGTTAATGTAAAAGCTCCATTCATTGATTAGAGGGAAAAAATCATGTGATCATCTCAGTAGACAAAAACATATATAAGGTCGGTCCAGAAGGTATCCAGCCATGGAAAATATGAAAAATAGAGACATTTATTGAAGAAGATATAAGATACAAGAAACATTGTACAAAGGACAATGACACCTCAGTCCCCTTCAAAGTAGGCACCTTGGCCTCACACAGTTCTCCCAATCACCGTCAACTATCTTGTTGCATTTTCCTGAATCTCATCCATGGTCTGAAATCTCTTCCCTTTCAAAGGTGATTTTAGTTTTGGGAAAAGCCATAAGTCACAGGGCACCAAATCTGGGCTGTAGGGGGACTGAGTCACCTGGGTGATTTGAGGTTTCACCAAAACACTCTGCAGGAAACACAATGTATGAGTGAGGGTGTTGTCATAACGAAGCTGCCAATCACCAGGTGTCCATAGCTGCAGCCTTCTGAGTCATCCAAATAATTTCCACAGAGGCATGCTCAAGGTTCACACAAATTTTTGATGCAGATTCATTGCTCTACTCATTCAGTCACTTTGAATGCGAGGGCCACATGGTACACACAGTCACTTAAGGGCATCTGCCACCCCCACTGACTAGTACAGTGAAGTCATCATCGTTCATGCATGTGCCTTCCAGTCCACTCTCCTTGGCTGTCAGGTTACACAAACCTGACATTATATTAACAATGGCTGGACTTTCCCTAGACAGACCTCGTATATATTGGATAATATTTAATGTCATGACAGAAAACTCCTAACAAATTGAAAATGTAAGAAATCAGGGTTAACCTGATAAAGGTTACCCACCAAGGAATATACAGCAATGATTGCACTTAAAATATTAGAATCAAAACAGATTCTAGGACAGCAACAGAGTGGAAAAATCTCCATTATACCACTAACCCAAGCAAAAGGACAACAGAAAGCAATGAAAGTAAAAGAATTGGAAAGAAAAAAATTTCATAATCCACAGACATGATTGTCCTCCTGTATTATTAAATACAGTCTAAAGGAAATTACTAGAAGTAATAAGAATGGCATGTTGAAGACACAAAACTTAATTGCAATCCTATGCACTAGAAACAACAATTAAGAAAATGTAATAATTGTTTTTAAAGACATTGCTCACATTAGCAACAAAATCTATCACATAGCCAGAGATAAATCTATCAAAAAAGGTCCAAAACCTATATAAAGAAAATGAATAATATCTTTATTGAAGGACATAAAACAGTCCTAAATAAATGGAGAGAGATACTTTTGGTCATGGATGAGAAGAATCAATTTCATAAAGGTGTCAATTCTCTTTAAATTAATCTATAAATTTAATGAATTCCTCTCATAATCTCATCACAGTTTTTTATAGACTGTGACAAGCTGGTCTGAAGTTCCTACGGAAGAGGGTCCATAGCCAAGAATGGTTCATTCCAAAGAAAAATAAGGAGGAAAAATTTACCCTACCAGATAGCAAGACTTATAACATTATAGAAATTAAAGGAATATTTATTCAGAGATAAATATGTCTTTGGAACAAAATAGAGTAGGACTCTGACCCTGATAAATATGAGGACTTTCTGTTTGACATGAGTAGCATTTTATATCAACAGGAAGATGGACTTCATAATAGGTATGCTGAGATGAATAAAACCCACATAGAAAAAGACAAAATTATTTATGTAGTATATTCTGGTGGTTCTCCATCAGGGAGATTTTGGCCTCCATGGGACATTTGGCAATGTTTGGATCATTTTCAGTTACAACAGCTGGAAGAGAAGATCCTATTGGCATCTAGCAGGTAGAGGCCAGGAATTTTGCTAAACCTCCTACAAAGCATAAGTCAGCCCCCACAACAAAGAACTGTCCTGCCCAAAATGTCAGAGCTGCCATAATTGAGAAACCCAGCTCTAGCTGGAGCAGATAACCAGATAACCATATGGTGAACTCCTTATCAAGTCTGTTCAGATTCACCTTTCCGACAAAACTGATTTGAACCCCTCTATTTAAAATTAACCATCTCAATTCTTTCTTTCATGATACCCCTGATTCTGCTAACTCTGATTTCCTGTATCTTTATTCCATAGCACTCATCATTATCTAATAAAATTGAACTGTTTATCTTGTCTATTGTTCATTGCCAGTCTGCTAAGGATGTCTTGTTTTGTTCACTGATCTAACCCAAACACCTAGAGTGGTGTTTAACACAGAGCAGGTAATAAATAAACATTTACTTAAATAAATACACAGTCCCAAGGGCTAATTAGTATGTAGAGTCAGTCATAGGATTGCTCAGAGACCACTGGTAGAAAGGATCACTTTGGAGAGGACTTGGGCTTTTGTCAAATATACATAAAACTCCTCGTAGCAGAACAGTTAATGTGAAGATGGTATGTTGGGTTCTCTCAGAACTTCCTTCTTCCAACCCCTAAACATGTGAGCACCTAGAAAAAGTCAGCACCTAGAAAGAGTCAAGTTCTTTCTGAGGACTAACGCATATCCATAAACTTCGACGTCATGTAACTAAGGAACGAAGAGGATTAAGAACAGAAGAAACTTGCAGCAAAACAGCCTCCTCACCCAGCTCAGCTCCTAATCTGTACACTCTTGCCTTTTTGATTTTCAGATAGTGTAAAATATTTCATAGCTACAATTTTCCATTGTAATAAAATTAGTTGGAAAAAAAAAAAAGCTTTTATTCAAGACAATAATTCTAAAAGAATCACATAGGGAAGATATGTGTGTTTATATATTTATATCATTATGCCAACCCTAGACCAACTGAGCCAGAGTGTCTAGGTATGAAGCCCAAGAATGTGTGTTTTTGCTTTTTTTTTTTTTTTAAGATTTTCAGCTGATTCTGATGATCAGCCAAGTTTTACCACTATTCATCTAATAGGTTTTCAAATGTATTCCAAGAAACCCTGGGTAGTTAAGTAGCTGTGGAGTTACTTAGGAGTCATTTCTTGGACACTCTTGGGAAACCAGCTGCTTTTGTCTCTTTTATATAGACAGATTCTGTGTACGTTATTCTTTGGAGCAAAAAAGTAGTTTCTTTAAAAATACATATTGGTAATCCATTGATTTACAGAAACCTGGTAAGCTAAGTAGCCATCAAAATATGTGGTAGATAATGTAATGGGCCACACCGGCCACACCGATCTTCATTAAAGAGGACGTTTTTCTCTCCACTGTTGTGAAGGCTGCCAGAAGGTGACCTTCAGTTGCCCTTCATCCCTGAGGATTGCTTCCAGGTGAAGAAAGCTGCCTGGTCCAGTCAGCTTCTCTACCAGGAAAGCCCATCTCCAAGGACTGAGCTATGTAAGTGTAAAAAGGCCTTCCCCCTGTGCTTCCACTAAGAACAACCTTGAAAAGCCATCCTACACCCGCCGTGGGGTCACCTGAGCTCTTCTACAGGACAGTATCACAGTTTCATCTGCCCGATCCTGCTCCCTTCTCCTCCCCATCACCACCCTCAGACACTCTAGGAAGCATCCTGTTCTTACATTTGAATCTCAGTCGGGGGCTGAGAAAGCCACCCTGTTATCACCAAGTGAACCTAGATCATGGGATTACGTGATGCACGACACTGTACTAAATTACCGCCCAAGTGAATGAACTTACTAAACGATGAAGAAGGAAGAAAAATGTACCACATGCTGAAATCAGACTGTTCTTCATTCATAACCGATAAAAACTAATGGGGTGGAAGTTATAAGTGAGTTAACAAGATAGGAAGCTTGAAAGGTGAGCTGGCACGATGTGGAGATGGATACACATGTACAGCATGGGCTCGAATGTATGCGTCTGCCCTCGCCTGTTTAACCAGATGCCTGCTTTTCAGAATACAATGATGAGCACATACATAAATTTAAATGTATACACATTGATATCTGAAAAAAAAGGCATACCAAAGTTTTGGAGGTCTATGTCCTGGGAGCAAGTTTCCACTGTGGTGGAGAAATTAGCATCGCTGAGGAAGAACTCCATTAGCCAATGGTGGGAAGCATTCCCTTCCCGGTTCTCTGATTCTTAACATCTGAAGCTTGAGCACTCTCAGAATTCTTGTGTTCCTGGAGATTTATAGCTGTGGCTCCTGTTTTACCCTTAAATAAGTTCTTATCTAGAGAAACGTCAGTTAATGTCACAAGGAAGCCCTTAGAGGAAGAACCCCTGGAAATGGTGAAAGGATCACTGTCAACATAGAAAGCAGGCCAGCCACAGAGATATCTGACAGTGATTCCGAGATTAAAGGATGCACTACATCTGCAATGACTGACTGACTATGGAAATGACTCTGAATGCAAGAATGTCGATGACAGGGAAGATGAAGAATAAAGGAGCTAATGGTTTGATTCTGTAGCTCAATGGATCGCTCACTCTAATTTTTGTTGGACAGTTTGTTTTGGGAATACAGACGTGTACTCGTTCATCTCCTCCCAAAGCCTGTGTATTCATCATTCCAGTATGTAGATATGGCAAAAGTAAAAGAGGAACAATGTCAACACAGTAATTTTTTCAGCCTGCAATACCATTGATTCTACTTAATACTTTTTATTTTGATTTGGGTGTTTTCCTAACTTCTTTCTACTTTCCATAAATCCAACTACATGTAAATAAAAAGACAAGCATAACAGTGTATGAAACTTAGCCTGTTTTCTGAAATCCAGCAGATGTTACTTATCCACACTTTCTCCAGTGTCTAAAACTTGATTCACTTATCATCAGATAAACAATATTGCTTTGAGTTTCTAAATATAATCAAAATCCTTAAATTCACTCTAAACATGAATTAACTTCTAGAGATAAAATGAAAATACACTTCTCTTTCTAAAGGACTCTTTATTATAATATGCTATTATTAAAATGGAATATGAATTATTTAACAGCCCACCATAAGAATATAAAACTTCTGTGGATTGATAGTGAGCTTGAGAAATACAATTAAAACTGTAAAATAAATTTCCACCTCACACAGATGGGTAGTGGTGAATAAGACACGTTGTCTAAGAATTTAATTAAACCATGATAATTTTAATGTTCCTATTCACTAAAGGAGTTCAAAACTAAGCTGGTGTACTAGGAAGAGCTAACTTGGTCTGTATAAGAACACATGTTTGCATGTCTGGGGACAAAAAAAAAAAAACAGCAAAGAATAAAGGTTGAGAAGAGAAAGAGAGTGGGAGAGGTGAACCAAACAGATAGCAAGGAGCAAGAACAGGATATGTAGAAATGGCCAAGGTACTTGAAAATGGAGAGGATCTACCATCATTTAAGAATGTTTTTGCTTCCCCAACCAGGGCACATAACCAAGTCGCAAGCCAGCTCCAGCCAGGTCCGTGGCTGAAGGCGGGTGATAGGCAACCATACATTGATGATTCTCTCCCTCCCTCCCTCTCTGCCTCTCTCCCTTCCTCTCTCTCTGGAAATAATAAATAAAATCTTTAAAAACAAAAAACAAAAAAACAAAGAACTTGATTTAAAAAAAAGAATGTGTGATTGTAAACTTTCACTAAAGTCAGTTATACCCACAAAGGCCTTCAGTGAGGGCAGGATCGTGTGACTGGTATGTGTGTGTGTCTGTGTGTGTGTGCGCATGTGCACACACAATGAAGAACTGAATTGTATAGTTTATGGACTTGTATGAGGAAAGGTACAAGCACGGGATGATGAACAGAAGCAGGAACTCATATCAAAGGTGAACTTCAGACATTCTCCTGGGACTTAGCACACTCCATGGGGACAGGCCGGGACTTTCACAAATCATAACATGCAGGAGGGGTAGTTAGTCTTACTCAGATGTTATAATTCACCCCAGCTGACATTTGGGGGTTCAAATCTGAGCATGGCACGTTTTATCATTTAAAATTCATCAATGCTAGTTTCTGCTAAATACAATCTGGTGTTTTCTAAGGACTGGGTTCAACTTCATCATGACTCTTTTCTTATGCTCAGAAATGTTTTGCTGATTCAAATTTCAGTCCAAACCAGTAAGAACAAGCTCTTTCCCCCTTCAGTTCCCTGCACTGTATCAAGTGACCAGTGCTAACTCCTCTAGCTAGACTTTACTGTGAGCTGTCTGCCCCACTTTGAAACTCCAATTCCTGCCATCATTCCGATCTCCCTATTAAGCCACGTCTGTTCCAGTTCTCTACAAATCTCTCTTTTATGACTAACTCAGGTATTTACGAAAAGCTCACCTTGTCACCAAAACATTGCGATGCTCCCTAGACATTCTCTAACCAACACAGAATCACCATCGGTGACTTTCTCCATCTTACGCTCCTCCCGTCTCCTCTTTATATATTGCCTATATAAAGGCTCTTTGTAAATCCTCTTCAACTTTTGGAGATGTTTATCATCTTTCTATTGATAGGAATGGATTCTTTTGCTCCATTCACTGAAAACCAGTTTCTTTTTCTGAAAACATTTTTAGAACTGGGCTTACCATTGTTTTATAATGAAATCAGATTCTTAAAGTTGAGTGAGCAAATGATGGTAATTCATCTTCTATTTCCCTACAACCCTTCTCTACAAAAAAGTGATTAAAATGTGGGGAACAGACATCACCAAAACCAGGATTTTTTCAAAATTTATAATGCATGATATCCACATGCGTTTACCACACAACACATGTTGTCTGGAATTTACTTTTTGACTCCTTCACATGAAAATAATTTTATTATTGTTTCTCTCGTGCCTGATTTATAAAATATATACTCATCCAGGACTTAATTGAATATAAATATAAATAATTAAGAAAGCTTATTTAAAAATCATATATAACTAGCATGTACTTACTATTTATTATCCAAACTGGGACCTTTTTTACAGTGAAAAGGGATGGTAATAATTGCTTTGGGACTATAAATGATACCAGGTGAATCAAGACATGTGGTCACCCTAATAATCTTCCAAAGCTCATTCTATGAATATGCAAACTACAGAGTGCCTACCTAGTTAGAAAAATAAATTAGATTATATTATGCATAAACATGTAGGCTTTTCTTTTTAACATAAAATTAATATAGTTACTGCTTTGTCATCAGTACAGAGCTACATTTCAATGGGCACAGTGACCTGCTCTTAACATTATATTAATGTTAGCTATTCTTGTTATCTAAATTTAAATTGTTAATATAGTCTCATTTTGATAAATACATCAGAATGTATTTTTAAATACTTATTTAAGCTATTACTATTTTTTTGCTATTATAAACAATGCTAAATATTTTTGCACCTATAATTTTATGCAGTTCCTTAATTAAGACACAGTTCCAGAGGAGGAATTTTGGGATTAAAAGTAAGTCATTTTAAAGCCGGTGACACATTCACATGCTGTTTTTTAAAAGGTATCAATATACACGCCCATTAGAAATGTATGAGAGAACTAATTTTTCTAATAATGAACATTACCCATCGTTCTAACCTTTGCCGATGTAATAAATAGAAATTGTACAAGTCAATGTTCTCCAGAGAAACAAAAACAATAGGATATAAATACATAGAATTTACCTTTGAATAACAGGGATTTGAAATGCACAGGTCCACGCACTCGTAGATTTTTTTCGGTAAATCCAGGGGTCCTTCCTTTTCCGGGAGTTTGCATTCACAATTCCACCCACCACAAAGCTGTCCAGTGTCTTCGCATTCCTGACCGCAGATTCTCCACCGCAGATCCCTAACCGCCCATGAAAAAACACTGTTTGGGGGAAGAGGAGGGACAGTGGACAGTAAACGGGAGAGGGGGGTTAATTGGGGCAACTGTAAAAGAATAACAATATTTTTAGGAATAAAATATTGATACATGCCAAAAAGAAAAAGAAATGCTGTTTTGAATCTGCGGTTGTTTGAAGCCACAGGTGGCAGGACTGACCGCAGTTCATCTTCAGGGGTAAACAAATTAAATGAGGATTTTCTACTGAATGGGGCGGTGGTGCCCCTAACTCCCACGTTGTTCACGGGACACCTGTAACTAGTATATGGCAAGAGAGTAACACCTATAACTAGTATATGGAAAGAGAGTTACACCTATAATTATAGGGGAAAAGAACTGCAGTGCAGGATTGCCTTGCAGGATTTTGGAGCCAAGAAGTGCCACAAAAGGCCAGGGAAGCTAGAAGTCCAGGGAAGCCTCTGTTGTACAACAGTTCCCAGTCCAAATGCAAAGGCCGGAGGAGCACCAGCGTCCAAGCACAGAAGATGGATATCCCGGCTCCAGCAGAGAGAAAACTGGCCTCTCGTTTTCCTTCCCGGAGTTTCTGAGGCGGAGCTGGAACGGAGCCCCCATAAGCAGAAGGCGAGGTGAAAGGGAGACGCGCGGTTCCAGACTGGTACGTGGCAGGTTTAATATACAAGGGGGCTTCCTTACGAGGCTTGAATTGGGTGCCACAACCTGAGTCGAGCTCTGCACCACCCCTCCCCCAACAGAACCTTCAAAGTTTATATAGAAGCTTTAACGAACGGGGGTTCAGTCACATACACCATCCATGCCTCCTGGAAACAGGTCAGCCTGCTGTGGCCTTAGGCAATCTATTGGTATGCACAGTTCCTAGCATCTGCCCCTGTTTCACTTTCTTGATTTCAATTTAGCCCTGTACAAGTCTTTTGTGCATTAAATCCATCCTTCCCTCCCAGGAAGGGTGTTTTGCTGTGCTTTGTTTATTTTTAATCTAGACTATATTTTCAAATTTTTTTCCTTTCACCATTTCTCAGAATGCATCCTTGGAATGTGTGACTTCCAATGAAGCCAGCTACTTAACAGGATAGCTAGATACTTCCTGAAATACCAGACTAGGGAGAAAGACTGAGATACTTTCTGAACAATCAGAATACCTAGAGTCTGCTGTGGCCCCAAAAGCCTGGTCCCCAGTAGACCAAGCAGCATTTTCCCCCTAGCATATGTGACTCAAATATGTTCTGATTTCCTGCAGAGGGTAGGGGACGTAAAATGCAAACCCTGTTCCCTTAACTTAATGGTAGAGTCTACAGATCTCTGTAGGTATGAGTGTTATCAAAAGAGTTAAATGCCTTTGACTTATTGGATGTTAGAGCAGAAGTAACTCTATGGAAACCAGAGAAGCCTTCGAAAAAATCTATTTATTTATCAGTCAGTAGTTCTCAAATTTCTGGCTAGGACCTAGAGTTTAATAGTACACATGCATTAGGACATGGTATTTAGAAGTAAGAGTTCCTATAAATTAAGATTTCAAGGGGCGAATAATCATACAAAATACAATGTCAAAACTGCATTTGAGAAAAACTATTTTTAGCTCCTCTAATTTCTCACTTAAGATTTAAGTAATATTGGATAAATTATTCAATTAGAAACAGGGTTTTATTCCCTCCTGCTACTTTCTAGCTTTACTCTCGGCACACCTGAGAAGAAATTCTGCCTAAGAGTCTGTTAGAAAAATAATGGGAAGATAGGAAGATGATTTCGAAAGATGCAGGTGGAAATTCAGAGTCAGCTGTTTTTAAATCTATGAACAGCAGCGGTAATTTTCACTTGTCATGGGGACAATTTTATTTCCATTCCCACAAATGCTAATGTTCACTCTCAGTTATTAAATTAATCTGACTCAATTATATTTGGTGGGCTGTGTTCAGCTGTGCTGATTGATAATGGCAACAAACATTAAGTACGGTTTTGTGAACTGTGACACGATATGGCTATTAACACCAAATGGAAAAGGGTTGACAGAGTGTCCTTTTGACCCAAAATGTGAGGCCTATTAGGATTTAATGGTAATGATATTCTAAAGATAATGTCATCCGTTTATTTGACAAATATTTACTAACTCAGTCCATAGAATCATGCTTACAGAAGGGAAACTAATATTTATTGAGTACTTCAACAGATGCCAAGGACTGTGTGAGGCTTTGCTGAACTGTTATTTCATCTTCAAGGCAAGTACCTGGAAATAAGTATGATTATTGCAGGTTTCAGATGAAAAAGTATAAATTTACCAAGGCAGTTTACTTTCTCAAAGTCAAATGAAGGTTTCTGTTCATATCTTCTGTAATCCACAATCTCACTTTTTTCCATTGTACCATGTTCCTTGTTACTGAGTAGATTCCAAGAAGCATAGCACACTGTTTATTTCTATTGTCAAGACCTTTATAGCCCAAAAGACAAAGTATGCAAACAGTGCTTCATTCTACAGGCATTTTTAAGCCTTTACACTTTATAATGGTAAAAAAGTACAAGTCACTAATAATTGCAATTTATATCCCATGCATCTAGAAAGTCAGCAGTTGGTTTCTTTTGTTCTTGTATGAACAAATAATATTATTTATGTTCTAAAAAAGTACTTCAACAAAATGCCCCATTTTCTAAAACTATTAATTATAAGCTAAAGCATGAACTTTTCCAAGAAGTGAGCAATTTCTGATGCGTTGGATTTAACTTGAAACATAAGAGTTGTCCATAGGTGGAAACCTGATTCATGCATTTTCTGGTTCTGTCTCATGCATATTTGCACATATGTGTGATCAGAGAACATGCTGTCTCTTACATTCAAATAGTTCAAGTTCTTTTGCATATGTCACCTGGGAATCAATGGTGTGTTTCTTGTATGCAGAGTACAAGTTCCCATTCATATCCCCAGATCCAAAGTTTTCCATCACAGTGAATGACACTACCATCCTTCCAGTTGCTCAAGACATAAATAAAGCTAGAGGTCAGCTCTGATTCCTCCCCTTTTTTAAGACATGGCTCCATTACCTAAGTAATCCATCCATACATCTTTCAGTTTGCCATGTCCACAACATGTGCTCCAAATTCATACTTCCCTCCCTTGTCACTTCCTCCACTATAACCTACCCCACTACCACCTAGCATCTCATTGACTACTCTGCTTCTACTCCTGTCCTGCCCCATATCTTCTCTACACTGGAACCAAATTTGCTCTTTTATTCTCTTAAGTATAATTCAGATATTGTCGTGTCTCTATTTTAAAGACTTATGCCATTCAATTCATTCATTCATTGGTTACGTTGACAATAACATCATCTCAAACTCTTTTTAGTTTGTTTTTACATTTTCAGTTCAAAGATTTTCTCCTTTTATTAGGTTAGGAACAGTATCATGTTATTCCTAGCAAAGGTATAAACACCCTGTGAAATCAGGCAGAGTTGTTCACATCTTACATTTCAGCTCCACTGGGAGCCGGAACTGTAGCAATAACAAGGGGCTTCTCTTTGATTGTTTTGAGATAAATTCAGGTTGCAACTCTATGATGTTCTTTGGCAGTCTTTTCTTTTAAGCTTGAATATAAGCATTTGCTTAGCTTACCTTGGTTCGAGAGACTGAAATACCCATCAACCCTAAGAGGGAAGGAAAGGAACACATATTTTAAGGCTGGATATACTTCTTTTTTAAAAATATATTTTATTGATTATGCTATTACAGTTGTCCCAATTTTTCCCACTTTGCCCCCCTCTACCTAGTACCCCCCACCCCTCCAGCTTCCCTCCTCTTAGTTCATGTCCATGGGTCGTGCATATATGTTCTTTGGCTTCTCCATTTCCTATACTGTTCTTAATACCCACCTATCTATTTTGTACCTATAAGTTGATGCTTTTTAGTCCCTGCAACTTTCCCCTGATGCTTTCTCTTCCCCGTCCCAGCTGATAACCCTCCAAATGATCTCCATATCTATGATTCTATTCTTGTTCTGTTGTTTGTTTTTTCGATTCAGCTCTTGATAGCTGTGGATTTGTTGCCATTTTAATGTTCACAGTTTTGATCTTCTTTTTCTTAAGTAAGTCCCTTTAACATTTTCTATAATAAGGGCTTAGTGATAATGAACTCCTTTAGCTTTACCTCGTCTGGGAAGCATTTTATCTGCCATGCTATTCTAAATGATAGCTTTGCTAAATAGAGTAATCTTGGTTGTACGACCTTGCTTTTTATTACTTTGAATACTTCTTGTCAGCCTCTTCTTGCCTGCAAAGTTTCTTTTGAGAAATAAGTCGTATGAGAACTACTTTGTAGTTAACTCTCTTCTTCTCTCTCACTGCTTTTAAGATTCTCTCTTTATCTTTAACCTTTGACATTTTGATTATGATGAGTCTTGGTGTGTTCCTCTTTGGGTCCATCTTGTTTGGAACTCTCTGTGCTTCCTGGACTTGCATGTCTATTTCCTTAGCCAAATGAGGGAAGTTGTCTTTCATTATTTTTTCAAACAAGTTCTCAATTTCTTGTTCTTCATCTTCTCCTTCAGGCACCCCTATGAGTAAGATGTTGATGCATTTGGAGATGTCCCAGAGGGTTCTTGTACTATCCTCATTTTTTTTAATTCTTTTTTTTCTTGTTGTTCTGGTTGATGCCTATTTTCTTATGTTCCAAATCTTGACTTGAATCCTAGCTTCCTCCCCTCCACTGTTGGTTCCCTGTGTATTTTTCTTTTTTTCACTTTGTGTGACCTTCATTTCTTCCTTCATATTGTTGCTGTACTCAATGACTACTCTGAGCTTCCTGAACTCTGCATCTGATAGGTTGGTTATCTCCATTTCTTTTACATAGTTCTTTTCTCTGGGATTTTATTCTGTTCTTTCATTTACTCCATATTTCTTTGTCTCCTCAATTTGTCTGCCTCCCTATATCTACTTCTGTGCAAGTAGAGGTGCTTTGACTCCCTGTCTTAGTGGTGTGGCCTATTATAGAAAAGAATTTACTGCTTAAAGAGATTTTTTAAAGCCTATTTTAACACTATGATCCCTTTTGAGATGAGAGCTGCTTGACACTAGAAATGAAAAGTTAGATCATCTTAGGTCTCTGTGGATCTCACTCTGAAGAATCCGGTACTCTTCTTTGAGAGCTTTGCTCAGAGGTCCAGTGCTGTGTGAACAGAGTCACCCCTTGATAATCCTGGGGGGGCATAGCAGTCCGTTAGAATGGTTAAGAATAGATTCATTCAAGGATGAATGATCAAAAATGATGGGGTCAGGGTATGAAGTGGGTTCTTGCACAATGGGAAGCATTAACCCACAGAGAAAATGTAAGCCTTATGCTCTCTATAGTTCTAAAGATATAAAAACTGCCGCGATAACATCAAGTTTTCCCTCCAGAATTCACCAGTTTTGCAAACCTCTCATTAGTAAAAAAGCAAATAGTGTGTCATATATTACTTTTATTGTGTAACCTGAGTAAAGATTTTTATGTCACATTTTCAACAGCACATGAATTTTGATTAATGAATGGTTTGATGGTTATTTTGAATCCTCAGGGAGCATTCTTATAGAAGTCACAACAATGTCAGATATGAAAAGTATAGAATTTTAAATAAAATCATCAGGGTAGAAGCTAACAAGTGAGCAAAGGAATGATGTTTTGTCATATTTGTCTGTGTATTTATATACTTTGGATATTTTGACTACACACAGAGTGTAAAAATAAAAGCGAGATCAGAAGCCAAACAAGAGTGGAATAATTGTAATATTTAAGCAATAGATTGATGTCTGTCCTTTCAAAACAAAGCAGGGAATGAGCTTTACATAGCACTTACGAACTTAGTTTTATTTTCTGATCAAAGAAAGCTTACAAGATTTTTTTAAGAGTTTTCCTGCCACTAATACCTAGAAATAACTTCTCTCATGATTATTCTCTACTTTAACAAGTGTTATCAAGTGCTTGCTTTGGCAGCACATATACTAAAATTGGAATGATACAGAGAAGATTAGCATGACCCCTGCACAAGGGTGACACGCAAATTCATGAAGCCTTCCATATTTTTGCACAGTTAAAAAAAAAAAAAAAAAGTGTTATCAATATGCAAAAGTAAAGAACATGAACTTTAGAACCCAATTCCTGACTTCAAAGCCTGCAGTCTTGCTTTGAGACTCAATTTCCACATCTGTAAAATAACAATAACAATAATATCTACCTCATAGGGATTTGATAAAGATCTTTTTAAAACTTAATTAATGTGGAATGTACCACTTTAAAAACTAATATAAATGTAAAGAGCTTAGAATAGACCTTGGCACATAATAATGTGCTATGATGATGATGATGATAATAACAGAAGGGCTTATGATGAAAACCACCACTTTCCTTTCACAGCTCTCTCCTGACCAGTCCGATTCCCAAAAGCTCCCTACTTTCAACTATTTCCAGGTTTGGTGCTTCTGATGTTAATTCTGTAGTGCTAAATAACAGTCTAACATTTGGTTTATCAACTTGCAAACCCTACCCTCATTCTCTCTTCCGCCATTCCTGAGTCACTATTCTCATTCCTCCACCAAGAAACTCAGTAACTTCAAGGAGTGTGTGTCTCTTAACATGGTACATATTCATTCAACCAGACTCTACTCCTCAACTTCCAGGTTAAGGATAAATAATAAGTCATATTAAGGAAATTGTCTTTAACCAGCTTTACAAAAGCTGAAGAAAAGAAAAAACAAAACATAGGTTATCCAGCAAATGTCCATATTGACCTCACATAAATACTAATGGCATATTATCAAATCATGTTTTTCATGGAATTTCTGAAATACCTAAGCTACCATCATTAAAAATGCTTTGCCTGCTGGTAACCAGACCTGATAGGAGAAGTTTGTTAGAAACCAGAGAAACGGGTAAATTTGCTAAGTTTAACCATGCTTTTGACAGGAAACAGACCACATGCCATTTAAGATTATAGTGTAGCTCTAGAGTGTTACTGGTTGAAGGGACATGCATATGCTTGAACTGACATGCTTTCACATGAAGTCTTAATGTTCTACATTAGCAAGGGGAAGGATCTGAAGGGTACTGATGTTTGCAACTTGCTTTATGAGATGCACAGATGGATGGGTAGATGAATCGCTAAAAGGATGGGTATGTGATAAAGCAAATATAACAAAATAGGTACAATGGCAGTATCCAGATGGTAGGCATTTGGGTGGTCACTATATAATTCTTTTATTTTTTCTGTATGTTTCATAACTGCTATCATGAAATGTTGGGTAAAAAAATAGAAAGTCCTTATTTATCTTCTATCAATATTGATAATGGGAAGTAGTTTTGTATGGGTGCATAGCTGCATGTTTTGTTTTGTTTTTTATTCTTTTCTAGAAAAAAAAATTAACCTGTTCAAAATCTAAATATATACTCTGAGGTCTTAAATGTTTTCATCATAAACTTGGAATGAAATGTATCTGTCCTGTATATATTTAAGGTAGATATTAACCATTAATGCATTATGATAGTTTAAAAAAGATCCTAGTGTGGCTCCTATAATATGCTATGTAGTTTTCAATAATGTTGCCTTCTAGTAACCCCCTAGAATGAGAAGCTTGCATCAAAATGCACCCCCCCCCAACCCAAATTATATGGATTGACCTGTGAGGTAGATTTACTTAATCATGTCTTTTCAAATATTAGGTAATGTCAGGAAAGGTCAGTAACTTGAGATTTAGCTTTACATTGAAGCATGAATGTCTCTCAATCCAGATTGAGAGAAGAGCATTCCAAGAAGAAAGCTTAAAGGATGGCACAAAAATGTAGAAATATGAGGCTGTTGAGAAAATCATAAGCAGCCAAGAATGGCTGGAGTAAATATGAGGGGAAATGGGGAAGAAAAAAAAAAAAAACTGGCCTGAGAAGAGGGGAAGGGTCTCAGTTAAAAGTCATGATCAGTCATTTAGACTCTTTCACTGGGAATGAGAAACCATCAAAAGTTGTTGTTGTTTTTTTTACTTTGTTCTTGTTTTTAACCAAAAGGGTACAACTATATTTGTGGTTTAGAAAAGTAACTAACCAGGAATAATGGAGAATGGACTAAAGATAAAATGAAATTAAAGCCAGAGCAGATTAGTTAAAAGTTAAAAGTTGTTTTCATTCCTCTCTCTCTTTAACCTCCCACTATCTTAATTGTCTTGGCTTCTTTACTTCTATGATTTGGGGAAAGCCATGAGCACCTATTTATTTGTGCAAATACATGTGTGTGTGCATGTGTGTACCAGGTTGAGTCTCAAACATTGGTGTATAACAGAATTCCCTAAGAAGCTTGTTAAGAATGCAGATGCCACCGGCCAGTGTGGCTCAGTTGGTTGGAGCATCATCCTATAACGGAAATGCTATGGGTTCACTTCCTGGACAGGGCATATACCCAGGTTGCAGGCTCGGTCCCTGATCAGGTCTCAAGAGGCAGCCAATCGAAGTTTCTCTCTTGCTGAGGTTTCTCCTTCTCCCATCCTCTCTCTCCACAAGCAATGGAAACGTGTCCTCAGGTGAGGATAAAGATAGATAAATAAAAAGAATGCAACTCTCTGGGTCTCACTCTTCAGATCCCAAGTGAAACATTCTGAACATTACTAACAAACATATAAGACAAACTGATGTACCTATACATGAACTTTTAGCAAACAATCCACTGGTAAGCTCTCAATGGCAACATCTGCCCTGCCTTTGGCTTGATGTTTCATTGAATTTTTATGAAAAGTACAATTGATGCCTGATGTGAGTTATCTAAGAAATTAGAGCTTTAAAGAGATTTGCCTGAGGGGCTCTCCCGTGAGGATTAGCAATGACTTCATTATCACAGGGAGCTGTCACTGAATGTCTTAGCACAAGAGGGAAAACAAAGCCAGCTGCCATTTCCTGGCAGTCCCGGGCTGGGAACCTTGCACCTGAATCCCGCTGTTTTACCAGCAGCGGGTACCTGTGAAAAACGCAACCTCTTGAGGACATGGTGCCACTGTTGGCACAGACAACAGGCATCTCAGGGTGAAGCAACTCCGATTGGTTGGAAATGGACTGAGTGAGTTGTTGTCACCATTTCTTCTTTGAAAGATACATTGGGAAAAACCATCGAGGCCCTCAGTGTCTTCTTTTATAAAATGAAAACCCCTGCTCTCCCTTTACTATAGGATCAATAAGGAACATAAAATCATTTCGAAAACTATAAATATATGTGCAATAAGTAACTAAAAATAAAACCACCTAATCACTACATTAGATGATCAAATATGTTTTAAGACAAAAGGAAAGGTCATCCCCTTGCCTGGGTACATGTATATGAGTGCACACAGGCACACACACACACACACACACACACACACACACACACACAGCTCTCCTTGGACAACTCTCTGTCCCACCACAAGCCTCCATGGTCCACCGATAGAAGATGAGGCTGATTGAAGATGATCTAAGAACTAACAAGGACAAGGGCAGAGAGTATGTCTTTGGTAGCAGCATGCTGGATGTCTTTTATGCATTTATCTTATCAAAACATGCGCAATCTAATTTACAGTTACTGCCTTCTTTGTATGAATGTGGCAACTGAAGCATTGGTAGAAAAGTTACTTTGCCCAGAACCACAGGTCGTAAATGGGAGAGCTGGGTTAAAGCCCCAGTAGGTTTCAACCCCCCAAATCTGTATTCTTTCTCTTTCTATGCTATATTGAATAAAATAATTATAATAATATGAAACAATGAAGTGTTGCTTGAAGCCTTAAATAGATTTTTTGGCTATAATGTGTCCCAATGCAGGTATCCCAGTGTCCCACAGTATCACAGGACAGCTGATCCCACTCAAGCCTAGCTTTCCTTTAACATGTTCCAAGTTACCTCTATGGCTGGGGTGCTCCAGGGTTTGCTGGTCTTGTGAATCACATAGTCCGAGGGATGAGGAAACTAGTTTCCACTAAACATCTGGACTCATCAACTTTAGATGTGCAGGTCTGGATTTCTGGCTTCAGCCAAATGCAAAGAAAGCCTGACAGGGATTGAACTCAGAATTATGCAAGAAATGAGGGTTGAAAATAGAACAGAAGGCTCAGCATCCTGTTAGACAAGACAGGGGTTGGCTGTTTTCCCGTCTGTTCCCTTCCCCATTTTCCCTCCCAGCAGAGATCCTCCCTGGTGTACTGGCTGTGCTGTTTCATGGGCACATTCTGCAGGTTTAACCCTTAACCTGCTAATCCACCCCTCCCTTTGATCCCTGGATACCCTGTCATTCAACCCTGTGATTCAAAGACAGCCTCGCCTCTCTCCATCCGCCCCGCAAGGGGGTAGAGAAGTGTAAAATAAACTATTCAACCTGAAACAAAAATAAACATTTAACTACCATCTGAGGATGATAGCTTAATGAAACAGCCCATGTAGTTCTACTGAGTGACCAGAATTCATTTCGTTTGGGCACATCAGAAAGTTGGTGCTGAAGAAAAGTGAAGCACTATGCTTAACAGGAAGAAATATCCCGGGATACGTTGGCCAGAAGAGGAGAGAGGAGGTGAAAGGAGAAGATTCCATGATACGTCTCTTCTCCTGCTGCCTTTATAATCTTCAGAAAACCTTCCAATCTTACAAAATGCTCCATGTGAGTGGATTTCTCATGGAAACTGGTGGAACTATTACATTTCATATCTGGGCTGATGTGAAGTAAAACGGAAAATATATTTACAAAATGCTAGTGTGGGAAGCAACATGGGAAGCAGCGCAGGAGAAAATAAATTGTAAATATAGACAAGGTCTTTAGATTTCTTCAGAGCACAAAATCTCTACTTGGAACCAAGTTTAACTAGATCTCTTAAGGTAAGGAGTCCTCCACGTTGCATAGGGATTATATATAGATTTATATAATTTTGTCTTTAACCATTGATCTTTTCATTCATCTGTTCATTTATTCAACACCTAGTCCATCACTGTGCTAGACAATCTAGGGACATAAGTCATAGTTCAGCACTGCTCAACTTTTTTGCGTCAAGATCACATGGGGATTCTCGAGTTAGTCCCCATGTCTCCAATTTCCCTGATTTAGTAAATCTGGAGTGGGACCTAAAAAACTTGCATGTTGCCTATGGACTACACTTTAAAGTCATACAGACTGAATTTTTCATTCACTAAATGTACAGGACAGACACATCAATAAAGATAATTGTAGTGTCGTAGGTGCTGCGATTGTTGCATGTACAATGGAGGAAAGAAATGAGACACTGCTCATTTCTTCCCACAGAAGGGACTTCATGGGGAGATGACACGAAAGCCCATATTGGAAGTTTGTACCTACAAAATACCTTTCGGGCAGGAACTATTCCTAGACCAATACTCTTATCTTGTGTCAGAATTCCAAAACGGGAATTTGTTGCCTAATAACTAAGTTCAGTGCCATTAATCTAATTAATAGTAAGAGTAATCACTGGACAACAAAGACAGAAAAAACAACTCAGGTTAGAAATAGGCTCTACGGTCAGACTTCCTGGGTTTAAATCCCCAATCCATAAATTCTTTCTTTACATACTAGTTCCAAAAATATTAAATAATCTATAGGTCTCAGTTGCTTTTTCTTTAAGTAGCCCTTCCCGGGTTATTTTGAAGATTGGAGTAGATGGCACATGCAACTTCACATGGCCTGACACAAATTAAGTGATCAGTAAACATTAACCCTGGTGACTCACCATGAATTGAACATCTGCCGTGTGTTCTGAGCTGCCTGATAATTAATCCTTACAACATGCCTAAAATTATTCTCCCATTATATTGAATCGTGTCTTTTTCTGAGGATCATGTGGTAAATAAACAGCAAAGCCTGCCTGCCTTCAAACACCCTGAAATAAGACATTCCTAACAAAAGCAATTAGAGGGAAAAATAACAAAAGCACGATGCCGTAACAAAACCGATGTACCTGAAACAAAATAAATTAGCGCTCGTTGAGTGTATTCAAATTTTCATAACTTTGTTTACCACATTTCAGAAGTGAAGAAATGGTTTGCATAGTTGCTCTCCAGTTTACAGGACATAATAAATGGGTGCAGTATTCATTTTTTTTTTTTTAAGTTTTCATGAATCAGGAAAATGAGAATGTACATAAATCAAAAGAAGAGATCTAGGGGGGAAACTCTAAGTATAGAAAATAGAAACTTTTTAAATGAGGTCATGGAAGCCAAGGGGGAAAAAATAGGTGATAATTATCAAGTATTTACAAAACAGGATTTTTAAAAAAATATACAGAAGAGTAAGATATTAGCTTTGATTAAGAAGGTGCTCAAAGTTTGATAATGCAGCCACACTTCCCCGTGACTGTGCAATAGTGATTTCCAAATTGGAGCCCATCTGCTATAGTGCTCCGGACTGCGATCGATGTTTGCTGAGTTTGTTATAATTAATGTCACTGCACTGAATGTCAAAGGAATTAATAGTGATTAGCCTCTGATTATAAAGAGCTGCCTATCAGAGTTATTATGTTAACATTCGAAAACAACTTGCTCTATTAAAGCATTTGTTTCTGAATTGTCAACAGCAATCTGTAAATCAATGAGTTGCATTTTTTTAGGATCAGGGATCCCAGAGAGGTCCTTGGTTTTTTCCTTGGAGCATTGCTCTGTAATTACATATTCAGGCAAATGACCAAGTGGAAAGAAGGAAAACCAAAAGTCTTTAAATTAGATCTGGCCATAGCCCAGTATCTTGGTAGGGCACTGTCTACATTTACCTAAATTAATTAGGAACCATTTTTGCTAATTAAAATGTAAAGCATATCACTATTACTGGTCTAATGTGGAAGGAAATGACATAAAATTTACTTTTTATAAAAACTGACTCATTGGCCTTTGTGAAATACCATACATGATATTTGTGTAGATTTACAAAATAGCTATCCATAAAAATTAGCTATCTATGAAAATTACTAAAAATCGCCAAAGCCCTGAATGTCATCCTTCTCTTTATCAACTTAAAAATTTTGAAAGGTTTGAAATGTGTATCACACCTGGCAAAATGGTTGAATTTTTTGAATATTTTAAATTGTCATGGATTTTATGATCCTGGACAACTGATGCCAAGAGGAAAATGGAATATTTCAGACAAAGGAAGAGTGGAGAACAATGGAATGATCATCAAACCCCAGAGGACACAAACATTTGGGAGTTTAAGAAGAAAAATTAGATTTAGACAATGTGCAGAGAGGAAGAAAGCGTTCTTTTCACAAATGCAATGCAGTTGGTTGGCCATCAAAAGATAACTGAATTCCTTCTTTCAACACAAGACAACGCATGTGAAATGCACATCAGATTTTGTCTGTACTGTAAATCCTTCAGTCAAGTTCTTAAGAGAGAAATGATAGGCACAGAACTTTAAAACTTCAGTACAATCACAGAAAGCAGACAAGCTACCAAAGTGTGGCTCAGTGAGTTGGCTGTGAAAAGAACTTTTAATACAATAAACAATATAAGAGTATGGTGTACCTGCCTTGAAAAAAAAAAACAAAGTACCTTTATTATTTCTTTCTTTTCCTGTTTTAAAAAATCCTTTAAAAAAAAAAAAAAACTAAGATGCTTGCTGTTTTGACTTCGATTCACATTTTACCTAATAAAACTGCCATTTAACCTTCTAGGATTTAAAATTTGCTTTAATTATCATTTTGGAGCGTATAATAATAATGAAATAAAACACTGGTTCTCAAACTTATGGTCTCAGAACACTTTACATTCTTTTTTTTTTTTTTTTTTAAGATTTTATTATTTTTAGAGAGAAGGGAAAGGAGGGAGGCAGAGAGAGAGAAAAATAACAATGGTTGCCTTTCACCTGCCTCCAGCTGGGGACCTGGCTAGAGACCTAGTTATGTGCTCTGGCTGGGAATCAAACCAGTGACCTTTGGGTTCACAGGCTGGCACCTATCCAGTGAGCCACCAGCCAGGGCTTAATCTATGCCTTTTTGCTCTATGTATTGAAAGCACCAAGAACTTTGGTTGCTATAGGTTACGTCAATTAAAATAAATGATATTAGAAATTTACACTGAAAAGTTGTGAAAGCACAATAAAAACAATACACCTCATTAAAATGATGTCATAGACAGCCTCTGGGAACTGTCATTCTAGCTTGTGAGAGGATGAGAGTAGAAAAAGTAATTCACCTTTTAGGATTATGATGAGAACAATTTGGCTCCAAAGACCTTCAAAAGAGGGTTTTAGGAGGCCCCTGGGGTCCCATACCACTGCAGCAGACTAATGAAGCTAATAGATAATAACTCATATTCTCTTTCTTTCTTTCTTTAGGATTTTATTCATTATTTTCAGAGAGAAGGGCAGGGAGGGAGGAAGAAAGGGAGAGAAACATCCTGCCTCCAGCTAAGGACCTAGCTGGAGACCTGGCTTGCAACCTGGTTATGTGCCCTGGCTGGGGAATCAAACCAGCAACCTTCAGGTTCTCAGGCCAGTGCCAATCCACTGAGCCAGGAATAACTAATATTTTCACATCACTTTAGTTTCCCAGTGCTTTTGCATGCATTATCTCACGTGATGCTCATAACTACTCCAAAAAGGAATGTAGCAAACTGGAAAATCAAGGTTTGGGTTAAACAACTTACCAAAAGACACAAAATAAGCATTAGAACCAAATCTGAAATGAAGATTTCTGACTTCAAATCCTTTTTACTATATGTAATGTTTAAAGGTGCTTTCCACTGAAATCTTGGAGAGGTCCTTAGGGTAGTAATGAGTAGGGTTTGTTTTGTTTTTTTAATTTTAAAAATACATATTTGGCCCTGGCTTATGTGGCTCAGTGAATTGGCATCAGCCCACAAACCAAAGGGTTGCTGGTTCAATTCCCAGCCAGGGCACATAATCAGGTTGTAAGCCACTTCTCCAGCCAGGCCCCCAGCTGGAGGCAGGTGAAAGGCAATCATACATTGATGTCTCTCTCCCTCACATCCTTCCTCTCTTTTCCTCTCTCTAAAAATAATAAAATCTTTTAAAATAGTATAAAATATACATTTAGTTTTACTTATTTTATCCTTTGGGTTCTAACTCAATACTGTTATTATTATTATTATTATTATTATTATTTAGCATTTTCTTACTTGCTGCCTCCAGGATCATCCTGTATTTTTTGCACCATAACATGGATGTTAGTCATTTCTGTAAGGCATTTTGGCTTCTTTGATTGGAGAATAGTGTTTAGAAACAAGATCCAGCATCCAGCACTGGGTATGCTTGTTTCCACTGAGGTATCCTTGCTTCTAGGGGACACAGCTGCCTCTCTCTCTCTCTCTCTTTCTCTCTCTCTCTCTCTCTCATCTATACATATCAATCTATAGTTATATATTAGCAGAAGCCACTAATGATGTTTCTGACTACTACCTACTACTAAAGGGATTATTCCAATCTTCTCCCTCATGTGTAAATTCTCTATCAGTGAGAAGCCTATAAAGTCTGTGTTTTTAATCACTTTACTGTGTCTTTCCAATCCATAAATAGGTGTGTTTTAAAAATTAACTTGGTCATTTGAAATGCATTTTCCCAGAGATAGAAATAGTTGTGAACACGGTACTGTACTGTATATGGGAGTTATGTTCCTAGTCTGGCCCTGATAAAAAGATTAAGGACTCACTATGAATACTATAATTACTACCACATCCCACATTTTAATAATACTTCTCATTTTAGAAAGGACTTACACATATATCATCTTATTTACTCCTTGTAACCCACAAGAGCTAGGTGTGATAATTTGTGTAATACCTGATTATATTAGAAACTAGGAACTGGAGAATCAGAGTGAAGGATTAATCATTAATCATAGGAACTATTTATTTGCTTACTGTGAATCCTATTCATTTTGTCTACATTTACTTACGTCATCTGTGTGTAAAATTAAGAAATAATGCAGTAATCCTTTAGAACAGTGCTACTCAAAGTATGCTCGTCAGAATAGCTGCAGCATCACCTGAGACTTATTGGTAATGCAAATATAGAGATCCCACCCCTGGCCTCTTGAATCATAATGGCTGGATTTGGGGCCAGGAATCCATGCTTCAACCAATTCCCCAGGTGATTTTGGTGCTCACTTAAGCTCAAGAAGCATTACTTTAGAGATAGACAAACTCATGAAGGACTAAAAAGTCAAGATTCATGAGAAAGGGCTTTCTCTGGGTCAGAGACAGGTTTTCCTGTGTTCTATTTGGTATTATGGTAGGGCATTGTTTCTACATGTTTTCCTTTAGACACTTTCAAAGATTTTGAAAAGCAAGGGGGAAGCTGATTGTTCTCTTTCCAGGCAGGCCCTGGTGAAAAGATGGTTGAGGACATTCCTGGCTGAGCCAGTAAATATGTGATTCATATTTGGAAGGCCAACCTCTATCATGCTTGGCTTTTGGCAAAAAATAAATAAAATAAGACATGTGTTTTTGGCTCTTATTGTTATCCATGTTCACCCTGAAGAATAAACCTTGGACCTGGAAAAGGAATATTCATGGATCTGGAGCTCTGGGAAGATTCTGGGAGTCATTGGTGTGCATGCTAGGACACCTCGAAATCCCCCCATTAGTCTTCACTGTACCTTATAAGCAGCACTTCTCAGCAGAGACTTTAAATCAAAAGCTTTGCTCACAATTCTCATCTCTTTGCAAATTACAATGAATGTCAATGATAGAAAAATGACAGCACAAGAGATTGCATATGGGCCTCGGAAATCATCTGTTTAGACTCTACGGCTTTCCAAGGTGCCTGAGGTGTAGAGGTGTGTTGGCTTATCTCTGGCTACTCTGGGGATCAGGGTGGTGCTGGGAATAGATCCTAGATTTCCTGCCTCCTCAGATAACTGTGGATCTCTAAGTCAAATCCTAAAAACAGGATTTTCCTTGGGTGTTCCTTCCAGTTCATCATTCACAAATAGCAATATTCTTAGAATGTCTTCACATCATTGTCAAACTGCTTGGAAAATACACAGGACAATGCGGATGGTAGGGAAGTCAGAGGCCCCAGCGGATGAACAGATGTGAAACAAACCAAAACAGCACAGAAAAGTATTGTCTGTAAATATCCTGTGGTGGTTCAATGAATTTTAGGTGAGTGTACATCTAGGCATAGACGGCTTCAGTTTTCATAGTCAGGTATTTATTTGGGAGTGAAATAAGAGTTACAGGGCTTCCTATAGAAATGTCCCAACAAGCAGTCAAGAGAACCAAGGGCTAGAGTACCTCATGGAAGAACATTCGGGCATAGATAGTAACTCTCCACAAACAAAAAGGATTTAAAGGAAGAAAAAAATATGGCAAAGTGGATTTGGTTCTTGCCAACCCTGCTGGGTAATCTAGCATTCATTGACAGAGAGCTGTAAGTTGAAGGAAAAAAACATAGAAGCAGCCTGAGATAATAACATGAGTCATCAAATTTTGAAAGCTCATCACTCAACTTGACCAAAGCACAGGAGAACAGCTGAATATCTTCAGGAGAGATCTAAATCTTCAGGAAAACTTTAACATACTCCAAATTTTACAAGTAGGTAATGAGAATCTTTTGGAAACTAAAGCTGCCCAGAAATTGCTAGCATCTATATATGGCCCATTCACTTACTGTGGAGCAAATGTGTTCTAAAATGTTTTGGGGTTAAATTAATGTTTTAGTATAGGTGTATGATAACAGTAATTACATTATAGTAAAGCTTTTTAGGAATCCTGTGAGATGTTTACATGCTGCAGAAAACTAGCCCATGAAAATAACAGCCTGGATAGAATTCATGAGAACGTCCATGGGAAGATGTGCTAGAGAAATAAACAGCTCTTCCTGGTGTCTTATCATTGCAAATTCCTGAGTATGGAAACACTGTTATTTTGTTTAGAATTCACTATACACCTACCACTCTCCTAGTGCTCCAAGAGATTCAGGGGAAAATAGGCACAGAACCACATAAATGAGCACATAGAGTTGAATTCAACAATCACGAGAACACTGAGTCCTGAATCAAGTGTATACATACTAATTTAGGAGGAAAATATCTCACATGAAACAGGGAAAAACAGTGAAATGCTAAACTGAGCGCAGGTATTAGAGGGATTGGCAAGGCCTGGAAGAGACTAAGAATGCTCCACAGAAGAATTGGAATAGAAGTTGGATCTTAAAGAGTAGATAGGATTTAGGAAGAGAATAAAAAGGGTTGATGTACCTTAGGAAAAGCTCACTAAGGCAAATAATAGTATGGCCTATATGTGTAAAGGATGGGGGTGGTGGCAGGGGGTTATGAGGGAAACAGCCTGTCTAAATTATGGGGAACAGGTAGGAGAGCAATCGTAATGGTTAATTTTATTCATCAACTTGACTGGGGCCACGAGATGCCCAGATAACTAATTAAACATTATTTCTGGATATGTCTGTTAAAGAGACTAGCATTGGAGTGAGCGAACTGAGTAACGCACACAGCCTTGTACAATGTGAGTGGGCAATCGTTAATTTGTTGAGGCCCTGAGTAGAACAAAAAGGCAGAGGCAAGTTTAATGTACTGTCTGCCTGCATTGATCTGCCCTCAGCACTCAGCATTCCTGGTTCTCAAACCTTCAGACCCAGTCCAGTATCTATACCATCAACTGTTTGACTCTTAGACCTACAAACAACATCACCTGGGTCTCCAGCTTGCAGGTGGTAGATTATAGGATTTCTCAGCCTCCATTGTCATGTGAGCCAATGCAATATAATTAATCTCTGCATATAGATAAAGGTATAAAATAGATACAGACATATTATTGTATTGCCTCTCTTTCTCTGGTAAACCCAGACTAATACAGCAATGGAAGATTATCTCCATGATATAAGACCAAATTATGCAAAGTTCTGAGATCCACGAGTGTTTTGATTTGATGCCGAGAAAAATAGGAAGTCACTTAAGCAGGAGAGAAACATAAAAGAAACATTCTTGAGGAAGATATTTCCAGAAGGACAATATACTAGGGAAGGAAATTATATAATAAGATGTTATGAAGTTATACAAGCAGAACCTTATGAATATCTAGTCTAAGGTATCAATACTGAGAATGTATAACTGATATTTTAAAAGAAGAAATAATAAGTTTTGGTGTCAAGTTTTATGTAAGAAATAAAGGAGAATGTTTTTAAGCTTGAAACACTCCAGAAAAAGTACTGAATAACAATTAGAAATAGTTTATTATTGTTGGTTAACTACACTTTGGGGAAAAAAATGATGAATTAGATTTGAGTTGGATTGAACTTGGGTGAGAATGCTACTGTAGAGAAAATACTCTGTGTTTACCAGGTCCCATTTTATTGGTTTCCTCTTGTGCTCATATAAAGACATTAATGAGTCTCCTCCCTCAAGTTAAACCAGGGTCATGTGACTAGGTACTGGCCAATAGGATGTAGCTGGAAGGGATGGGTGCTATTTCCACATCTGGATCTGGTCTGGATGCACATGTTTAGGAAAGAATCTGCATTCTTGAATCACTGTTTAGAAGAGAGCAAACTGCCCAATTGGGTGTGTGGTGAGTAGCAACACTTTTTTGTGTTGTTTTCTAGGCTTCTTTCTTTGTTGCTGAGCCTGTCCTATCCTAACTAATCTAAATGTGCCATCTAAGCAGACATACCCTCTAGATATTGTTACCATATAAATAACCAGATTCATGCTGTGAAATTTAGATGTGGAATCCCTTTGCCTGGCAGTGGTAGTTGAGGAAGCAAGAGTGGATAAGCTTCTTGAGGGAGCAAGTAGACAGAAATAAAGGCATGAAAGATGGGGTGTGGGTAGAAAAGAGGGACTCAGAGAAGAGAAAGAAACAAAACATTTCAGAGAAAAAGGTATAAGGAAGCAATGCACAATCAACAGCCTCTGGCACGTCACCAATATTGAGGAGAGTGAATCTTAGGATACACATTGGACTTTTCAGAGTGATTTCTCAGTGATATTTGAGAAAATAGTTTTAGTAGAGTGGTGGAAGTCTTAAGTCACATTGAGAATCAGTTTTTTAAAAAGGACGAAGAGAATTTGTGTGTTTTGCGATAGAGAAATATAGAAGTTTTATCTACCCAAACCCCCTGAAAGATACCCACCTGCCTGATTGGAACTATATAAAAAATATTTTTAAAAATAGCTGAACAGAAGTCAGCCTACTTATAAACGAATTCTGAGAGGCAAACCTCCGCCAAGGTGTTCTTTTAATTAGTCCAAGGCTTCCTGGTTTAAAGAGGCCCAAACGATGCCTTCTAACTGCCCCTGTCTTCCTGTCAAGTTTCTTTGGAGCACACACTACCCAAGAATGACTTAGTTGCCTTCTAATCATTTTATTCTCTCATCTCTCCAAGAGCAGGTTGGTGATTTTCTTTTTCATCTTCCAGTTTCATCAACGTGGAGAGACATCCTGTCTTATGCTGGATGCAGCTAAACAAATCCACTCCTTTTCATCCTGGACTTCGCCGCATCTAAGATGTCTTTGAGGGTCTTGCTATAATCATCCTTACCCTTATCATTCTTGAGCAGATCACTTATTCAGAACCCTGGCCAGCTCTTCAGCCCTGTCATATTTCCTATACCAAATTTTGTTTCTCTTCCCGGCCTCGTTTTAAGTAAGGTTTCTATCCCTCATACCTGAGGAAAGGTTGCAAGACTACTGGGTAGGTGGCAGCTTCAAACAGGACAGAAATCTGATATCACCTGGATACTTACTTGGTACTTTCGTTGAGAATTTATTGTTCAAGTTCAGGTGAATTTTAATGACTGCGTTACAAACATATTAAAGGCTACCTCTCTCTAAATATGTTTGTGTCATTTTAATGCCTTATAAAATCCCATTCCTCTGAAATTAAATTCATGAAACTCTCATTCCTCTGTACATTCATTTCTAAATAGTTTTTTAAAAGATTTTATTTATTATTTTTAGAGGGGAAGGGAGGGAGGAAGGAAGGGAGAGAAACATCCATGTATGGTTGCCTTTTACCTGCCTCCAGCTGGGGACCTAGCTGGAGACCTGGCTCGAAACCTGGTAATGTGCCCTGGCTGGGAATCGAACCAGCAACACTTGGGTTCACAGGCCAGTGCTTAATCCACTAAACCACCAGCCAGGGCTCTAAATAGTTTTGACATGACTTAATAGACCTTACACAGATTAAAATGAGAACATAGCTTTTTAATATTTAGGTAACTTAAATCTCATTTAATCTAATTATTTAAGAATAACTCCCCTCTACTATGTTATACTCATAGATTGCTTTAAATAGGATAATAGAAGCACACAGTCAACTTGTTGCAACGTGTGCTGCTATAGTCAAGACAAGATGGTTATGGTAACAAGGAATATAGTTATCATGTTCATACTCAACAGAGAAAAAGGATGATTTCAATTTGGATTCAAATTGGAAAGTAATCCTTTCCACCAAAATTATCTTTACCACAGCAATAGAGATAGCACCATGGGTCACCAGAGTTGGGGACATCTTTTATTCCATTAGGACAATAGAGATGGTGAGGCTGTGCAGGGACAGAAGGCTTTTCCAGGTTAACATAAGTAGGAGTAAATACAGAGCCTGAGAGGCTACCCATTTAATAGAAATAATTTTGTAATGACTGTCCTTAACATGAACCTTGTGGATATTCACAACTAGAAGCTGAAGATAAGGTCTTGGTAATAATGCATAATAATAAACTTATTGAACATTTACTAAGCACTTGGGACTATGTGCAGGGATTTGTATTTATATCTGCAGCAACTCTAAGGGGTAGTAATATGGAGAAGTAGGTCAAGTGAAATAGACCTACTTGAAGATAAATAGCATCATGTTTTTCAAAGTTCATAAAGTAACACCCTCAGTAAGTGTCAGAGCTGGGATTTAAATCCAGGTCTGTCTGACCCCAAATGGTTGACACTGACTTGTTGCCATGATGCCATTCCATTATGTAGGAAGTGACACATCATAACAGGCTTAGAGAACATAACAATAGAATGGGGCATGGAAAAGGGGTCACAGAACAGGAAAGAAGACTCAAAAGCACTCTAGGAGACAGGCTACCTATGTGGTAGACTAAGGTTGGCCACAATTCCTTGCCTTTGTTGCATTAAGAGTTAGAATCATTTTCCCTCCCCTGTAGTTTGGGCTGGTGTGTGACTTGCTTTGATGCAAAGAATGTAGCAAAAGTGATGATCTGGGACTTCCAGGCCCAGATCTTAAGACAACGGGAAGCTCCTCTTTCTCCATCAGGGAAGCCAGCTGCCATACTTTAAAATAGTTGGTTGAATCAGACCAGTGGTTCTCAATCAGGGACAAATATGGCAATATCTGAAGATATGTTTGGCTGTCAGGGGGTGGGGCTGCCTTGGACATCCAGTGGGTAGAAGCCAAGAATGCATCTAAATATCCCACAAAGCATCAAACAGCCTCACAGGGAGGAAAAAAAAAAATTATTCAGCCCCAAAACTCAATAGTACTGAAGTTGAGAAACCCTAGTGTCTACAAGTGATGAGAAAATGAACATGTGGAGAGAGAGTAGCCTTGTGCAGGACCACTGGAGACACCAGACCTTTGAGGTGACAATTTATTGGATCATCTGCCTCAGCCTAGATGTTAGGTAAATGCAATTGAATGAATGACCTCATCTGCCACAACTTGGAGCAGAAGAACCACACAGCTGAACATTCCCATACTACAAAACTGTGAAAATAATACACGTAAGCCACTCAGTTTTGAGCTGGTTTGCGGCATACCAATAGACAACTGAAACACTATGCTGTTAGCCATATTCGGCTATACTAATTTATTTGTCAAAACAGGTTTATGTTGACCCCTGGCCAGTGTGTCTCACTTGGTTAAAGCGTCATCCCATAAGCCAAAAGGTCGCAAATTTGATTTTCAGAGTACATACCTAGATTGCGGGTTTGATCCCCAGCTGGGCACTTAACAATAGGCAACTGATTGATGTTTCTCACATCGATGTTTCTTTCCTTGTCCCTCTCTCTCTCCCTTCCCCTTTTTCTAAGATCTATAAGCATATCCTGAGGTGGGAATTTTTTTAAAAGGGGTTCATGTTGAAATGCAATACCGCCACTCTGTGACATATTAATATGCTTAAGTCAGTAGCATTATTAGTTTATGGTATTCCTTTGAATTTGACTTATCCATTTCCACTAAAATGTTTGTTTTCTGTAGAAGTCCCAAGCAACTTGACATCTTTGTGACCTCCTTATTGATTAAAATGATGAAGTATTTCTTCAAGTGCAATGTTTCTGACACCTATCCCCCCCACCCCTTTTTTTTTTTTTTTTTTTAAATCTGAGCAGCTGATTTTCCAGCTCAGGTCCTGGCCCCTACATTTATGTCCTTTATATTCCATGTTGTTTTATTTATCTTACCATTCCAAACTGTCAAGTTTTCTTTCTCTCTCTCTCTCTCTTGCATTTGAAAGTATTTTCTCTATAGCTAAGTCTCTTGTCATTTGAAAATTTGATAAGCTTGCCTTCAGTTTGGCATAAAAATCCCGAAGAGAAGAGCTATAGACAACACCCTGCATATATCATGCTTTTAAGAATGCCTATGCCCAGGGTTGACATGTTGGAATGTACCGTGTGGCAGACACGTATGTAGTGAAAAATTAGGATGAGCTGTGAGTGTTTCAGATATAGGTGCAGCAGCATTGGATACAAACGAAGTATAGTGGTGAAATTTTAGAGAGCTATTACCATCTTGCAAATTGACCCACAAAAAAGACAAATGAGTATGAAGTCATTACTATGATCCTGTTGGAAGGATGTTGCATTAGTAGAACCACAGGTTTCTAGCACACGTTAGTTAATTATGATTTGTTTCGTAGTAAAGAAACAATTTCATTTAAGGTTGGGTCCTATTATATTCTCAATTAACTCATATAAATTCAGTTGTGTTTGCTTGGTTTAGAAAGACAAAGGAGAGGTAAACAGTGATTTAAAAAGCACATGGCTCTATCCACTATTCCACTCACTGAGTTCACACCCATTAATTACTTTATATTCTGACACTTATGGTGGTCACCCCACCACACAGTGCATTTGTTGCTATTTTGGTTATTTAATTACCTTGATTGTGATTTATTGGTTCAGTCAGCCATTGACCCAGCATTTTTGAATATCCACTAAGATGTTCATGCTGGAGAATGCCGCCTGAAGGAACTCATGATTTTATTATGTGAAATCCCATGGTGTGTGCCTGTTTAATTGATTTGGAGTTTAAAAAGGAGCCGGGGGAGACTAGTCAGGGGTGACAAAGTGTTATCCATGTTTTGCTCTATTGGACTGAACCGTCTTGAGGTAGCTCCTGTCCACCTCTTCCTCCTCTTTGTCTTCTTTTACTTGCACATCTACAAAGTTCTCAATTATGTATTTTAATGGAAAATATGTCAAATACACATTCAAAGATAGTAATAATGTAATGAATACTCATAAATCCACTATTTGATTTTACACTTCATCATCCCTGCTGAGGTAAATCTCAAAATTAATGAGTTCCCATTATATGCATAACTTTAATATTTTCACTACCGTATGCATGCATCCCTAAATTACACAAAATTTTTTGTATAAAATTTGAACCTGGCATGACACTGTTCAATATTTCACTTCATTTCTTTCTTTCTTTCTTTCCTTTTTTGCCATTCCACATTTTTTCACTTTTATTCCTCGTACATTCTTTTTTTTTTTTGAAGAGTTTATTTATTATTTTTAGAGAGAGGGGAAAGGTGGGAGGCAGAGAAGATATACATCAATTTAAGGTTGATATATATCAATATATCAATGTAAGATATATCAATGTAAGGTTGCCCTTCACCCGCCTCCGGTTAAGGACCTGGCTGGAGACCTGGCTTGCAACCTGGTTATGTGCCCTGACTGGGGAATCGAACCAGCAACCTTTGGGTTTGCAGGCTGGTGCCTTTCCACTGAGCCACCAGCCAGGGCTTATTCCTGGTACACTCTTGATGTGCTGATCCATTTTAACTGCTACATGAACTTTAACTGACTACATCAACTTTCTGGGTTGCTGTCAAAGCCCTCCATGAGCGCATACAGTGTGGAAAGAGTATCTCTAGAGTACATGCCTGTTGTGTCTTAGGAATGCACAGCTCCCACCTGGTGTACTGCAGCTCTTCCACGTGGTAGCACCAGTTTAGCATTTCATCAGCGATAGCAGCAGGCTTTTTGACCACATCCTTGCCTTCAGTTGCTCTTTGCAGGTTTCTAATGTTGTCTTATGCAGTGGGTGTGAAGCATTATTTGGCTGTTTACATTTCCCTGATTAGTAGAACTGTTGAGCATCTTTTCATATACCAATTAGTCCTTCAGCTCAGGTTTTCTCCTCTGAATTATCTGTTCACTTTTGAAGTTTTGTATTGATTCAGGAAGTGCTGTTTTTACATTCTGGATATGAATTGTATTCGTCATTGTTCTCACCTGCAAGCAGAACATGCTCGAGCTAGTTTAAGCAGGAAAGTTATGTATTAAAAGGATGGTGGGCAACTAATGGAACCTCTGGAAGAACTAGAGAGTTGACTGGGAGGGAGGTCTGTGGTTGGCCCAGATCACACTTCAGGATTGTCATGACCAAGGCCTCACCGCTGAGCAGCTGGGGCCAGCACTGAATGTGCCAGTAATGAACCTGGAGGCTGACAGCTGGAAACACGGACTGCTGTCCCCTAAAGCCAGGGGCCTTCTTTCTGATCAAAGTCTTACACCACTGCATCTGATCACTGATACATGTCTGGGCTCCCTGCCTAAGCCCAACTGGTTTCTGCTTGGTAAGGGCAGGAAGTCATATAATAGAGGATTCACCAAATATTAGGAAAGGCATGCAAAACTTGCAGGCATAGCTAATGCCCATCTTACTTATCATTTATCACCTGTATGTGATGCAAGTACCTATTTCTTGTCATGTGCCCTCTTCTACCTCTATTTTGGGATGTGTTTTTGTTGTATGTTAATTTTACCTTTTGATTTTCAGATGTAGCTGTTATTTTTCTTTATGTCTTATGCTTTGTGTGGTTTATTTATGAAATCTTTCTCCATGCTAAAATCATAATAATATTCTTCCATATGTCCTTCAAAAAATTTGAAGTTTTGCTGATCACATTTGCATGTATAGTCTATCTAGATTTGACTTACATGCCTGATGGGAGGGACAGATAAGACATTTCCCCTCAGTATTTTATACAGTTGTCTGACCACCATTTATTGAGCAGCCCCTGACTTTTTCACTGATCTATGCTGCTGTCTCACCAGCCTCCCTGTTTATATAGGTCTCTGTCTGGACTTCCCATTCTGTTCTATTAGTCTACTTGGCTATTTTAGCACCACCACCACATAATTTTTAACTACTGGAGCTTTATAATAGATTAACATCTTTCACAGTGAATGACAGTTCCTTATTATTTTTCTTGTTTGGAAATTTCTTAATTTATCCAGCCATGATGTGATTTTGGTTGCGGTTGTATCAAGTGCACTGATCTATAGCAAATTTTTTATTTTGTAAACATCTTTTTATTATAAAATTTTAATGGATTTTTGCTTGTGCTTCAGCTTGTGTTAGATAAACTTGCTGAATCTTTTATTAATTCATTCATCATTAGATTATTTTGGGTATTTCTATAAATGCAATGATTTCTTTTCAAATAAAACCTGTTTCATATTTTTTTTCCACTTTCATACTATTTGTTTGTACTGTCTTCATGGGTTGACTATGACTTCAAGGTTGCTACAGAATAGAACTAGCAATGTGAATAACAGATATCCTTGCCTTGTTTCTTCAAGGACACACTTCTAACATTTCACAATAAAGGATAATGCTTGGTGGCAGTTCTTGGTAGTTACCCTTATCAAATAAATTCTATTCTGTTTTCAAAAATAGATATCAAAATATAGTCAATGCTTTTTCTCTTTAGGTAATCACATACTTTCATTTAGCTATTATTATAATTATATTAATAGATTCCAGCATTTTTAAAGTAAGCCCTAATTGCTCGTGGTATGTTGATTCTGTATGTATAGTTTTGTGTACATGTACATGTAAGGAGATACCCTAGATTCTGTAGGACCTGAAGCTTACACATTAGGTAATATGACTTACAAGAAGCTCCTGTAATTGAAAGACTCTGAGGCTTAAATTTCATTATCACCATAGAAAATCCACCCCTGTCTGTTTATGAACAACCAGATTCTGTTTGCTAAATATTTATTTAAGACCTTATTATTTATAATAAAAAATAAATAAAATTGGCCTATAATTTTCTTTACTCACAATTTCCTTTGGTCTTAGCATCAAGATCATACTATCATTATAAAATAAGCCAGGTAGCTTTTCATCATTGTTTTTCATCTCTACAACAATTTGAATAAGACTGGAATTAGCAATTCCTTGAAGTTTTTAGTCTAGAATGAAAGCTGGTGCTTTCATTAGGCCAATTTTGACAATAGGCCTGTATTTCAATGAGGGGAGGGAAGAGGACAGGAGAGAAAGGCAAGAGTGTTAGGAAGCCCACTGTGTGTGATAACTATGTCTTATTCTTTACCTTGGTTTTAATAAGTAATAAAATTATTCATCTCTTCTTTCTTAATCTTTTGTCTATCTTAATTGATTCACAACTAAGAAAAGGAGAGTGGGAATATCATTTACCTGCATTCCCATCCCCAAAACCCTATTACTTAGGGTACTATTAGTCTGACTCACATTCAGAAGCCTGAAATACAGGAGTCATATGAACAACCTACATGAAATATGGGCATCCACACCTCTGCAAGTGACCAGCCATCTAAACATTTACTGAGCACCTACCAAGTATACAGAAACACTCATGACAGATTTTGAGTAACAGACATTGTCCCTGTCCTGTGTCAACAAAGCTGAACCCAAAAATGAAGACTTGCAACTGCATCTGATTTTATAATATTAGTGTAATACTCATAGCACCTCAGTTACTTTTTGCCAGTGAGGAATAAGTTATCCCCCATAGAATAATAACCCAGATAAATATATTCCAAAGTCAAGACTGAAATTGTTTTATTACACAATAATAGAATTTCTAAATATGTGTTAGCTCTCTATTTTTTTAAATTCAAGACAACACAATGACCCTGAACCTTTGTGTCAGGGCTCTGTGTCCACATTGCGGGTCTTTGTGAAGACCTTACACAGTGAGGTGCTGAGGAAACACCTTTGTGAATAGATAAAAACCAATGACAGCATCCCCCTCTTGAGAGTTTAGCTGAGCCAGGCAGAGGCTATTTGAGTAAGGTGACACTTGGCACCAGAATTGCAAGGTCGCATAGATGTAGGGATGAAGGCAAGCTCATGACAAGTTGTTGCCTGTGCAAACCACAATTATAGGGGGTGGGGGTGAAGCAGGAGACTCAGTGAGAAAATTATTCTGAAACAAAGATGGTCAAGTCATGATCAGGACAAAGCAGAGATGAACATTTTTATCACAGAGCTAGAAAAAGAGCAATAGAGATAGCCTGCCTGAAGACTTCCTGATGTTAAGATATGCTATTTTCTTTTCTGAAATTGGTTCTACAAGATCCCCAGAGAGCCATTCTATTGAGCATCATTGAGTGAAGTCCTTATCTTTGTAACCAAATAATCCTTAAATAATAAATAGTACTGTTCCTTTGAAACATAAAAATGGAGATGATGTTAGTATAAATTAATAACAATATTTATTATAAAATTGTATCTTTCATTGGTTGCTTTTTTTAGCATGTTAGTATCCACCAGATCCAAAGATATACAGTAGATGTACTAGACTGAGTCCAAAGTCAAACAAATAGGTAATATAAGGACAAATATTTATTCACAGAAGTATTTCTTGAGTTTCCATTATGTCCTGTGCACAGGAAATACGGACAAAACCAAATAAGTGTGGTCCCTGACATTATGGTTTTCATCATTCCTAAAGTGGTGGCAGGTATTTTAAATAATCACATGAAAGCTATAAAGTAAGTACCATGAAAACAAAGCATTATGATCCAATGTACAAGGAAAATGGGAACAATGGATCTAAATTTGAGGAGGGCAGGTTTCTTATGGAAACGGTTTCATATCAGCTGAGGCTATTAGAGGTTGACCCACTCATGGTGATGTGATGAAAGAAAAGGCACATCCCAGGGACAGGAACTGCCCCTGCATAGCCCTTCATCATGGGAGAGAGAAAAGCCAATGTGTATGTAAAAGCAAGAGAGACTCCAAGACAAAATGGGGAAAGAAGAGCAAGCCAGATCACTGAGAACCTTCCAGGTGTCACCAAAAACTCAATGTCCTTCCTTTCTGCATCACTTTTTTTTCTTTTCTGTTTTTATGAGGGTTGATTCTTGATAAGCTTATAATAGATGATTTTACATATCCATAAAGTGGGAAAACATTGATCCTCTTCCATGTTCTTCTCATTTCCCACAGATAGCCAGAAAGTAAAATAGAAGTCATCTGTCACTGAAAATGATCTAAGGTGCATTATCAAACTCTAAAGGAATATCCATTTCATGAAAGCCTGCCACATGGACAGAATATATAATTCTTCCAACACATTTCTCCACTGCATGCCAAACTACTTTTCTATAATCCCAACTTGAGTGGGTGATACCAAAACAGTGTTACATGTACAGCACTGAACAAAAGGCCAAATAATCATTAGACAATGAATTGACATAACAAATCTCAGTCTAGCAATCATGCAAGTAGCTATAAAAGGAAACATTAGTGGTATCTAGTATTTCTAACTAGTGTGGGCGACATTATGCATGTACTACTTCGCTTGGAATGGACCCAAGTGCTCTGGAATAAACTGCTGAGTTGCAGGCTGCAGAGGCTGATGGTCAGACTAAGAACATTGAATTCAGTTGGGGGAAAAAACTCTTGATGGATTTTGAAACAAGAGTTAAGAGCTGGAGGAGGAGGAAATGAACCTGACATGCTGTGACCCGTGGGGGCCAAAGCAAATTTGGGGAAATAACTTTCATAGGCTCATTAACCTACGTTAATGCTGCTGCCACACAGGACAGGACCAGAGACCAAAGGAAGCACCATCTGTGCACCCATGTCCCAGGGGTAGAGTCAAGTACTTGAATGGAATTGGCTTTAAAAGGTTTGGGGTGAGTAAACATAAGAGGTTCTCTATCACAAGCCTTCTGCCCTGCTCTTGGCATGTGTGTGTAGTGAAAGAAGAGAAATAGTATTTTCAACTACAGCCAAAGAATGTTAGAATTTGGAGGAACCGTCAAAATACAGGTTCATGCGTCATTTTACAGGTAGGGAAAGTCGAAGTTGTGAAGTGACTTGCTGAAGGTGCATAGCCAGCGAGGAGCAGAGCCAGGATTAGAACTGAATGCAGACTCCCAAACCTGGGTGTAAGTGTTCGTGTGTTTCTTTCTGTAGCCGGGTGATTTAAACACATTCCGCAGTTCATGGAACAGAATCCACAGTCGTCCTAGGAAGGTTGTTCTCTGGTGTATTATTTCTCCACCCTCATCCCAGATCTGAATGCTCATCCTTGTACCATTCTAGTACATCTCACATGCCACCCAGCACTTCCTTTTGTTATTATTATTTATACGATAGAAATACTTGAAAACCTCTTAATGTAAGCTGCTTTATAAGAAGAATCGTTTTTGACAAAAGTATGAGGTTATTTTGGATAGAGAGACCTTTGGGGGAGTCACCACAGGTCAGAGGGAATAATTTGCTCTTGTGAAGAGTTTCTACTCATTTATCTCACCTGATATCATGGATGTTAGAGCACATCCCAGTTCTGTGTTAAGTATCTGACTAAGCCATCACTTATCTCCCCGCTAGGATGGCTTCTGGAAAGCCCTAAGCTCTCATTGGCTTGAGTTTATTCAAATGTAAAGAGAAGGGTTGGGACTGATCACTGATTTGCAGACATCTGTTCTGTTGATATTTTTTCTTGTTATTAACCTCACCATTTCTTTTCATCAAAAAAAAAAAAAATTAAAGTGGGGAACTTCGTCACCCCTCAGGGGGCATACAGGACATCCCTAAAAAGCCCTAGGGACCCGTGTAATATAACTTTAAAATCCTGGGGGAGCGGATTCCTGTGAGCCCATTCCCAGTCTATCAGGGGACACCAAAAAATACTCAGATCTAAGATGGGAAGAAACTAGACTGTCATGCACCCATGTTGTGTCAGGTCCCATTTTAGCCGCTTCTATGCGTTATCAAATTTAATGCAGCCACCTGATGAGGGAAGTACTACTTTGTCATTTTACCAACAAAGAAACTATGACCCAGAGAGGCTGGTCACTTCGTTCCTGAGGAATTAAATGACTACCTGGTTCATGAGGTGAGGAAGTAGCTGAGCCTGAATTTGAACCTAGTTTCTGTCGGCTCCAAAGCCCCTTACCTTTCTACCACTAGGAATCTGAGTTACGAGTTAAGAGGTTAAGCTCCATATTAGGAACACCAAACTCATTTTATCCAGAGGTTCCAGCAGATGTACCAGTAGGGCAGCAAGCAGACCCTCTGACTTCTCCCAATTTAAAACGTCTGAAACTGTTGATTTGTTGCTGAGCCATCTCGCCTCCTCACACATGTGATTCCCCTCCCTCCGCATTTCCAAATCAGCTGTTCTTTCCATGCCCAAGAAGGGCACAGAAACAAAGCAAATGTTCTGCAGAATGTTTATTTTTGACAAAGAAGAAATGAAGGGACACTGACTGAGCACCTAATGCATGCCAGATTCTGATCTTTATATATATAGTTATAGATATAATACACAGTTATCATATATAATTTATATATTACATATAACTATAGTTATATATAATTATATGGTTATTATATAATATAAATATATATAATTGCATATGAATTATATACAATATATAATTACATTGTATCATCGACAGTGCTACAGTGTAGCAGTTAATATGTATAGTTTATGGGCAAAAGAAATGGAGCCTTAGCTAAGATGGCTCAGCTAAAAAACAGGTGGAGCGGGGATTTCAAATCCAGCGCCGGGCTCTAACCCTAATCCTCTTTTCATCTTTCCACACCATCTCCCCATTGGTCCCTTGTCTAAACGAAATCACCGTTCAGCTGCTCGTTCATCCTGCCCCTCTTCAGCTTTGCCCACTTAACCAGATTTCAAAAATAGTTGCCACTGTCGCCAGAACTGTCAGAGAAACGTGCATTTCATGAGGGCGCCTTTGCGCTCTGCTCTCATCACTTTTCAATGAGGCTGCATTAGCGGCCAGTTTACTTTGGAAATTCCCACACGGCGAGAACAAGATCGATTGCCCGCGGAGGGTTTAAACCGGGTGACGAAGCTGAAAGATGAGTGCAGGGATGATGATGACACAGGATGGAGCCTCCCGAGTGCTCTGTCAAGTGACGAAAAAACAAAGCTGAACCTCTGTCCTGCAAGCACCCCGTTCCTCCTGGAAAGTGACTCTGACAAAGGACACACACCTCCGTGGCTGGGATGATTGTCCAGGCGGAAGCCCACTTCCTGATCCCTGGGACTGATATGGCTAAGTGGAGACCCTTTCTTAAAGAACAACCCAACCCTGGCTGGTGGCTCAGTGGATCAGCACCGGCCTGCAGACCTGAAGGTCGCGGGTTCGATTCCCAGCCAGGGCCCTTAACCAGGTGGCAAGCCAGGTCTCCAGCCAGGTTTGTAGCTGGAAGCAGGTGAATGGCAACATTGATGCTTCTCTATCATTCTTCCTCCCATGCTGCCCTTCTATCTAAAAATAATGAATTTAAAAAAAAAAAACAAAAAAAAAACCTCATTGATGTGAATGAAGCTTTCTGATCTCCCATGTGTTCCTCATTCACCCACTACTCAAGGGTAGTTTTCTTCCTCAAACAAAGATTTAATTGCCTGCTATCTTTTGAGCACCACGCTGGGCACTAGGGATGCAACGATGCATAAGGTCTCTGCCCTCAGGAAATGCTCCCTCTGGATGAGAGGACAGGCATACACATGACCATAACTCCATGTACTATGAACACCCTTAATAATTTTTTTAAAAAACAGTGGAAGTGTCCTGATAATGCCACCATTAATGCAGCCTGAAGAACGGCAGGTGGGGAGGACCCAGTGAGGCAACCAGGATTGACTGAGAACAAGAATTAATCAACCTTGTAGAACAAAAAAAAAAAAAAAAAAAAAGGAGGGGGGACACAGAAAACCACATATGCAGGAGACCGGAAGAACATTCAGCAATCTAGGAATCTAGGAATAATCATGAGAATTATCTCAGATAACTAACATTGCTTTTGAGACTGAATGTGATAGAGAATAAATCCAAGGAGTAGGTTTGCAAGTCCTTGAACACCCTGCTGCAAGCTCAAGACATTTTCTAGATGTCGCTTTCTGACGCGGTGTCGCTGTGGTCACCAGGGGACAAGGCGAAGGTCGCAAGAACCCTGGACAGCTGTTTGCAGCCTACACCAATCACACTGCTCCCGAGCCAGCATCATATATTAGGGGGAAAAAAAGACATGATGTTCTCCCCATTTCAATTTTCATTTGCACTAAAATGGATGGCCTTTTTACACACTATCAATAATGCCTGTGCTGGAGGAGCTTTTAATAGGACAAACATTCATCATTTTAAGGTTACTCTTTCCCCAAAAGCATGAGAGCAATCTGTTGGTAAAATGGGAAAACCTTGTGCACCAGGCTGCCCTGATGCCTGATTTTCCAGGTGGTGCCCACTGATAGGAGACAGCAGCATCGGCTGGGGACAGAAGTCACGTGAATTATCATCTTTCTGACATCTCGTCCGCTTGCGCCACGGGATAGAAAGAGCCCGGATAAAAGCTGTTGACCAGCGGATAACTTCACCTTTGGTAATGGTGTCATTTAAGTAAATGACTTCCACTCCCCAAGGCTAAACCTCCTCATCTTTGAAGTAGGACTCGACTTGGATCCTCAGTGATTTCCCATAATTGTAAAATCCTGCGTCATCTTAATTATTATTATTATTTTTTTATCCTCACCTGCAGACATCTTTTTACATCTTTTAGAGAGAGAGGAAGGAGGAGAGAGAAAAACATTGATGGGAGAGAAAAGCATTTCTCGGTTGCCTCCCCTCGGTGCTAGACTCCCTGGTGCTACCCACTTACAGCCGCATCCACCTCCCCACCCCTAACCTCTGGCAATCACTACTCTCTATACTCCGTTTCTATGATTGAATTACTTCAAAATGTCATATAAACGGAAACATGATGTATGAATCTTTTTTTTGAATTGGCTCTTCTTACTAAACAGGATCCCTTAAGATCCTGATTGCTTTTTAAGTCTGGAATCCTCACTAAGCTGGAGATTGAGATTGAGACAGAGAGAGAGAGAAAGAGAGAGAGAGAGAGACAGAGAGAGAGAGAGACAGAGAGAAAGAGAGAGAGGGAGGGAGGAGGGATGGAGGGAGAGAGAGAGGGAGGGAGAGACCATGTTTTGGTTCACACACAGTAAGAACTAAGTCAACTATGTTAGGTTAGTCACCAAATAAATCTCTGGCTCCTAGTTTCCTTGATTAATTAGGACAATTTTGGTCCTAAGTGCTAGAAAATAACTTTAAAAAGTCTTAAACAACAAGAGATGTCTTATCTCACATGTCAAGAAGCCTGGAGGCAGGGGAGCTTCAGCAGTGTCCCAACATGATTGTCAAGTTCTGAGGTTCCTCCGGGCCGTCCTCCCACAGGGCCATAGGATGCTGCCACAACTCCTGACATCACAGCGCAGGTGCTACAATATTGAGCAAGAGATGTTGTAGAAATATCCGTGACAACATGGAGGTATTGTTACACTACGATAGCAAAAAAATCATTTTCACCTCTGACTACTCTGACTAAAACTTTTAACTCCTATAAATTCAGGATTTCCATTCGTCTTGAAAATCAATTTGTTCTAAAAAAACAATAAATGTTCCGCCATGAGATGGCTAGTATTTACAGCTCAGCAAAAAAAAAAAAAAAAAAAAGTGAATACTTTTCATCTTAATTAAGAAAACATTACCCCTCCATATCTCAGTACAAGTTCCCATTGTCCTCTGATCACAGACAGCTCACTCTTCTCTCAAAAGGGTGATGCTGGATCCAAAAGGACTAACAAGATACTCATGAAATAAAAAGAGAGGGATCAGATGAAATACTGCTAATGGAAGTTCGCCAGAGATACACAAACCAGTGTGAGCAACCCCAGAGGCTTCTGAGACTGCGGGTGGTTTTGCATTTTTACTTCTCAAATCTGATTTTCTCCATTATGAAAAAGAGCAATCATTCAAGGAGTCAGCTCTGTCCATAATGTTCTTCCTAGACCCTTCATTTCAGTTTAGTTGCATTAATTTGGTGCTTAAATTTATCGCTCCAGAGTTTAATGTGTATCACTCCTGTCAGCATTAAATTTAATTTACTGCAACTGAGCAAAGAGATTGCTGAAACCAGATTTTAATTCCCGAGCTATTACATGTTGTCCTTGATAAACAAGATCTTCATTATTTACCAGTACAATGTGTGTGCCTATAAAGTTATAGCTCTTCAGAATGTGCTTCCATGGATAGCTTTTTCTTTCTTTTTTTTTTCTTTAAGTGATGTTCAGTCTCTTTCTTCTGCATATTTGAATGTTTCAGAAATGTAGGGCTATTGAAGCATTTTGTTCTACGATGTTTTCTGGGTGATGAAATAGGAAATCTAACCCCAGCCCAACACTAGAGAATTCGGCTGCATTCCTGCTAAGATCTTCTCACCAGTGGGTGATAGCCAGACACACAATGTTGACATTTTTTTGTTAGGGTAGATACTCGGGACAGCAGGGATTTCTTTATGGTCAAAATGAAAATAGAATTCTAACATCTTTTTAAATCGTAAAGAAGATTTTATTGTTAAAGTAATACATGCTTGTAAAAAAATTCAACTAGTATGAAATGTTATACGCTATTAGCATTTTGTCATATGCCCTTCAAGATCTTCCTCATCTTTCTTCTTGTGCCTTTATCCTGCATAAGCATACATTTGCTATATATAGCTGTGTATGTATATATGGTCTGTCCCAAAAGTATTGGCCGTGTAAAATTTTAATTAATAGACATTGGCTAGATACTTTCAGGACAGGACTCATATATATGTACACATATATGTGTGTGTGTGTGTGTGTGTGTGTATACATATATATATATAGGATTGTATATGCATTTACTAAACTCTATTTCTATGCATAGTACATAATAACCATTTTAAAAATGTAGCTCTGGCTGGTGGTGCAGTGGATAGGCCCCGGCCTGCGAACCCAAACGTCGTTGGCTCGATTCCCAGCCAGGGCACATAACCAGGTTGCAAGCCAGGTCTGTAGCTGGAGGCAGGTGAAAGGCAACCATCCACTGATGTTTTTCTCCCTCTCTTCCTCTCTCCTTTCCCCTCTCTCTGAAAATGATTTAAAAAATCTTTAAATATTGAAGATTTTAAAATAAATAAATAAAATAAAATAAATAGAATAAAAATATTTATAGAATACAATTTTGGGAGGTATATACAACTGACCACATATACAATGGTGGGTACCATATAGCCTAGACACGTAGTAGGGCTATTAATACCTAGGCTTGTGTAAGCATACTCTGTGATGTTAGTACAGTCACAAAATCACTTAACAATGTGTTTCTTGGAACATATTTCCCTGGTTAAGCAGCGCATGACTCTAATTGACTAAGTTATGTTATTGTCATTTATCAACTGTGCAATTAAATGTACGACACTATATGTAAAAGCAAAACAAACAAAAACAATCTCCATTTGACTGAGAAGCCATGTTAGCTCAAATAAGAGGAAGCTCATTGTAAGATGAACTTTAGGGTTGATACACTGGCAACTCTGTGATGTTCTCAAAGACCCAGGTTACACTGTGATCCCCAGTAGAAGCTGTATATTAAGAGGAATCCCCTTGTGTTTGTAGTAATTAGAACTCCATGTGTCCTTATTCACAACTAGCATTGTTCGGCTCACTCAGGAACAGGGAGAAAATTTTCCCAGAAACTTGTATTATGTCTCTTTCCCCACATCATTAGCCAGAATTGGTACACACAGTAATTCCTCAGCCAGTCTCTAGCAGAGCGGGTGAGAGTTCTATTTATCCATCAGGCTAAGGCCTAGCTCATTCTGAGAAAGAGAACTGTAGGCAGGCATGAAGGGTAGACACCTGAGCAAAATCTCGTTTCTAGGAAGAAAATGAAAAGGCAGAATGTACCTAGATTTACCCCCAGCAACATCCACTATGATAATGGTAAGTGTTTAAGGCTCTGAATGTTTTGAATTATTTTAAAATTAATTCATTGCTGGCTTGCAAACCCAAAGGTTTCCCAGCCAGGGCACCTAACCAGATTGCAAGCCAGGTCCGTAGCTGGAGGCAAGTGAAAGGCAACCATACATTTATGTCTCTCTCCCTCTCTGACTCTCTCCCTTCCCCTTCTCTAAAAATAATAAATAAAACCTTTTAAAAAATTAATTCATTCACCCCAGCATTATTGATGGGAGTGTGTGTGAGTGTATGTGTGTTGTGTTTGGTTTCAAATGTTTGCTTTCTGATCTAAGTTTCTTTTTTGCTATCTTTTGCCTTTTTCCCCCTTTGGTAATGTCAAAACTTTGAATTAAAATTTTAGACTTTGCAGTGGTTATCTCTTAATATCTTACAACTTAGAAATGATACATCTAAATTCTGTTTGCTAATTTAGCAACTTCCACAGTACCTATTAATACCATGCCCTAAAAATAAGAACAATAATATATTTAAAATGCCTCCTAATTAATGTGCCTTCCTTTCCTTGATTGTTATTAGTTAGCACAATATACTGTTTTACATGGTCATGTTTTACACCTTTGCATTGTATTCTGTAAGCCATTCAATATGGATTCCAAAGTCTAATTTTTGTATGCAGTGATCCCTACTATTTTTTTATTGTTCAGCTTCCAAGTTTCTGAGTTACTCATTTTGATGCTCATCTTTTTCTTCTTTCTTCTGACTGGGTAGAGTTCAAAAAGATATGTGGAACCTTATGAGTGAACTGCACTAATAAGGAAAATGGGGACAGGCTCATAGATGGAGAACAGATGACAGCTAATGGATGGGTGTTGGGGGAGGGATTAAGCAAAAAGGACAAAGGCCTCACAGACACGGACAATAATGTGATGATTGCTGGGGCCAGGGGTATAAGGGGACTAATGAAAAAAATTCAATAAAGATGAAATTTAAAAATTAAAACTCAAAAAGATATTCATCGCATCAACCCATCTGAGTTCAACTTTTCTCTAAGTTCTTAAATTGCACACATGACTTTCTATACCATTTTACAAAAACAATAACTTAGCAGGGTATGGAATTCTTGTATTCACTTCTCACAATTTTGAAAATAGTGTTCTAAGGTATTTTTCTGAAGCATTGCTGGAAAAAATTGTGAAGCTAATCTAATTCTTTTTCTGTTTTGTGATTGATATTTCCGTTCTGCCTAGGGTACAATAGGTGTCATTGTTATATTTTGGGATTACTGTAACTTCATCAGGGTATGTGTTAGTGATTGTCAGTCTCTGGCAGTTTTTTCCCCTAAAATCACATGGTATTCTTTCAATCTGCACATTTATGGCTTTATTCATTTTAGGAAAGCTATTGTGTATTATATTCTTGAATCTATTTTTCCATATGTAATATGTGTTGTGTGCTGTTATCTCTGTTTCAATAACAAGGATGGTAATTATCCATATGCTAAATATATTTTTGCGTCCTCCAAATATTTCTGCCTTCCTTGAATTGCCTTTATCTGTATCTCTTCCCTCTGTTTTCTATAATTTGCTGTACCCTAACGTCATCAATTTCAATCCAAATGCCAACATTTTTGTGTGTTTCTGAAATACCTTATTTGTGGCTTTTCTTACTTGTGTTAATGTAAAATGCTTGTGTTGCTTTGTTTGGGAGTATAAGAGTGATCATATAAAATGTTTTTGTTAATTATTTTTAAAATACCCATTTCCATTTGCCCCTTAAGGTTTAGCTCGCCTTTTTATTATGTTAATTTGCTTGTTTTCTGAATGAGAGTGGTTTGTTTGTGACCTGCCATTTTTCTCAAGAAGAGGAGATGGTGGGGTAAGTTACAGGCAGTCTGGTCCCTCCTTTCTGTTTCGTTGCCTCAAATTACTCTTATCCAAGCTGAGACACACCCTGTGGTCCCTCTCAGAGCTCAGAGTTCCCTCTTTTATGGGGGTCATCCAGTCAGGAAGGGGATTTGTTTTCATCAGTGAACGTCCATGGCTCCTAGGAAGTTTCATGATACAAAGTCCATTTAGCTCTGTTCAGTCACCTTCATCAGGAGCTGCCAATAGCATAGCCACTTTCCTGTCTCTTTCCCACCAAAGCAGGATCTGAGGAAGCAAAGATGTCATTCTGCACACGCCGTCCTTTACCTCTGCCTCTCCCACCAATTTGGAATCATGTGTTGGCTTCCCAAAATGCACGGAGGTCTGTTCCGAAAGTATCAGCCACGCAAACTTTTAATTATATTGACATTGGCTCGATTCTTTCGGGACAGACCTCGTCTGTGTCCAGTAGGATTACGCATGACCATAGGCTCTGGAGCTAGACAGTCTCATTTAAATCCTAGTTTCACCTGTGTCTGTTGTTCAAGTGGCCTCACCCCTCTGTGCTTTAGAAATGTTACTGTGTCACAATCGCACCTGCCTTAAGGACTGAGGTTTAAGGAACGAGAGGTGCATAGAGCACTTAGAATGGTCTCTGACTCCCAGAAAGCATTCACAGGCTCCTTGGACCACTGCATTGTTCCTACACATTGTTTATCAATTTGGCCTCGCAAGAAAGTTTAACTTTCAAAGTTAGAAGTGCCGGGTTTGAAATGCGGAAAGGTAAGAATACACTTCTGATATCCCTCTTGATTTGAGAGGAAAAAGTCAATGTATTACAGACATGTGATAGCCTAGGGAAAGAGGTGTCAGTGGATTTCTGTAATCACTGTTGATGAAGTTCTATTCCCCAACCTATGTTTTGTCACTTACTTAGTATGGTTTCAAGAAGCTGCAAGAATGAATACGCCTCTTCTGTCCTGGAAGGGAATTCTATTTTCTTTTTTATTCCTATGCTAGAACTGTACATGTTCTTTGTTTAAAGTCTGAAAAATAAGCCCTGGCTGGTGGCTCAGTGGATAAGGCGCCAGCCTGCGAACCCAAAGGTCGCTGGTTTGATTCCCCAGCCAGGGCGCATAACCAGGTTGCAAGCCAGGTCTCCAGTCAGCTCTGTAGATGGAGGCAGGTGAAAGGCAACTATACATTGATGTCTCTCTTCCTCTCTGCCTCTCTCCCTTCCCTTCTCTCTAAAAATAATAAATAAAAATCTTTATAAATAAATAAAATTTGAAAAATACTACCATAAATGAAAATACAAAGATCACTATGAATCTCAGCATGAATCTCACCAGTCAGAATAAGCAACCGTCAACATTTTGGAGAATATCTTTCCAAGCACTTACATGTACATAATGTACACAAACACACACTCATGCCTGTTAACTTGAAAGTCAGGTCTCTCCTGAAAGTATCGGCCAAGCAGCTATTTTAATTATATTGACATTGCTCGATACTTTCGGGACAGACCTCATAGGGCTTCCTCATTCTCTTTCTTCCACTGAAATTTTGAATTTCTTCCTATGTAAAGAAATACATACCTTTAAATGGTGATAAATCATTTCATTGAATAAAAGTATTTTAGCCTGCGAACCCAAATGTTGCTGGTTCAATTCCCCAGCCAGGACACATAACCAGGTTGCAAGCCAAGTCTCCAGCCAGGTCCGTAGCTGGAGGCAGGTGAAAGGCAACCATACATTGATGCTTCTCTCCCTTTCTTCCTCCCTCCCTGCCCTTCTCTCTGAAAATAATGAATAAAATCTTTTAAAAATAATAATAATTTAATCTCTTGATAGAAATTCAGTTTGCTGCCAGTTTTATGGGACCAATTCTTCCTGTGACAAATAATATTTTAATGAGCACACTTGTCCAGTGATATCCTTAATGATACAAAGCAAATTATAGAATGAGGCAGCAGGTCCATGCCTCTCTGCCCATTTAGCCTGCTCTTTGCAAGTGCACCTTTTGGCCACGAGGCTGAAAGCTCTTTCTTTTTTGTCTAAAAGAGAAGTCATATGCTTTAAATAAATGCTCTATCAGCCAGCACAAAGATGGACTGTGACTTAAACCTAGAATGAAATGTGTTTTCCCTTTACAGAGGAATTCTCAGGTATTAAAAGAAAATATGTTGGGTGCTGAAAGAACAATTAGACTGACTTTTTTCCCCCAAAAACTGGCATCGCTGCCAGAGGAAGCTCCAAATACAAAATCCACTTGTTCAGCTAAAGCCTTACTTTGTTCAGTAAAAATCCAAGCTCGAGGACTGTCAAGAATTGTGAGTCTCATCACTTGTCAAAAGCCCAGAGAAAAGACAGGGCTATAGAAATCAGCTGGAAAGGAGAGAAAGGAAACTCTCAGAGGTTTGGTATAGAAATCAAAACTCAGAAGAGTTTAAAAGTCTGCAGCTTCCTTTAGGATTTATATAAATTTCTATTTCTGGGCATGTGCGGAAATGAAGGTGCTACCCTGCAGTGTCTGTGTTAATGACTCTAGGTATATGGCAGTGAGTCATCTTCTACGGTTCCTTCTATCATGTAAATTATTCATGAAGTTCCCTTTAGAAGGGTATATTCTTTTAGGTACAAATTCAGTAATATTTTTGACATGGTTGCTCTTTCCTTGTTTTTTTTTTTTTTCTCAAGAGATATTTCCTTTCCTTAGTAGATATATATCAGGCAGATTGTATCTATGTTGTGGAGAGAGGTTACTCTGGTAACTTTTTCTGTGTGTTAAATTGATACCCCTGAAAGAGTAATTGTGTGTATAACATGCTCCAGAATCCCTGGCTGATGTGGCTCAGTGGATTAAACACCAGCCTGCGAACCCAAGGGTCAGCAGTTCAATTCCCCATCAGGGCACATACCCAGGTTGCAAGCCAGGTCTCCAGCCAGGTCCCCAGCTAGAGGCAGGTGAAAGGACAACCATTGATGTTTCTCTCCCTTTCTTCCTCCCTTCCTTCCTCTCTCTCTGAAAATAATGAATAACATCTTAAAAAATAAAATAAAATGCTCCAGAAATGATAGGGGATATGTCAACCATGCCATGAGTCTTCTCCATTAATGAACAGTATTGCACTTTTTGAAAGTATTTTAGCTGATTCCCTCACCACACTAAGAGTCTTGTTTTGCAACTCTTTACCCAACAATATGCTAAATTATTGAAATAAAGTAAAATCAGAATTATTAGATTCATCCTCTAACCAGATTTGCTATAACACTTGTTGGGAAAACACGAATTTATTCCACTGTGATTGGTATATTAAGGAACAATCTGAGGATTCCTCAAATGTTATATTTGCTTCTGCATGATTTTATCTGGGAAAAACATTACATGAACACAGGAAAACAGATAAGCCCACTTAAGTAGAAAGGCATAAAATGTGGTGAACCCCTACACATAAACATAGATTTCAAATATCTACAGCTACCTCAGTTCATTGTTGAGACATACCCTTACACATCTAGGTTTGTAACTCTGTTTCTCTCAATGTGTGTGTATATAATGTATACCTATATACATAGATAAATAGATTCCTATCTATAGATACAAATACAAATACAGATATACAGTACATGATGTAGATTAGGTATAGATATAGATATAGACATAGATATATAGATATAGATAAATATACTCGTCCTAGTGGTTCAGTTTCCATAGAAAAGCCTGATACATTGTCCTTCTTTTCTAAACAAATGTTATTGTGTAAGAATCCACATTCCATATTGAGCGAAATTAAAATTACTCAGGAGATGGAAAGCTAACAATTTTAATGTGAATTACCTCATTTTAAAAATAACGTCAGGAAAATGTTTGGACCGGACACATCTGGGTGGCAGATCCAGCCATCAGGATGCCACTTTCCAGCCCCTGATCAGCGGACGCCGCCCTGGGAGCTTTCCCAGCCTTGGGTGGTGTCACAGCGGGAAGGTCGGAGGGGCAGGCCACTGTCTAGGGCTCAGACCTGCAAGGTGGCGCCAACCTGAGCCCCTCTCTGACTTGTACATTTTCCACATTAGTTTTCTACATCAGCTTGCCTTTGACACAAGGGTTTCAATGCTGAATTTTTAAGTGGTAAAAAACTCCTGATCTGAAGAATCAGCGTTAAACCTTCTCATATGGCAAAACATCATCACAGAGATGCTCCCAACCACTCCCTTGCTTAGTATCCAGCCCCCGCAAGGGCTGCTTTACAGTCTGTCGCCAGGAAATGCGGTGGTCCCACAGCAGGGTCTGCTCCTGTCACATAAAAAGAGTCTCTTTAAAGCCTTCAGAATGCCTTTCTCCCGGGAAGACTTGGTGGAGCCCTGTTGTTTGTATGTGCTGAGATGAAATGAAAAACAAAAATCAGTGAATATTTACTGGTAATCTCAAATGCGTAGTGATGTCCAGGGTAGCTTTCCACCTCATCTTTTCTTTTTTTTCTTTTGATTTCTTATCCATAGTCCTAGTCCTGTATCTCATTAGCCACTGCTGGGATTCTTTCCAAATTCTTCATTTATATGTGGGGGGAGGGGGTTTGGGGGACAATGAATAAGATTCTTAATAACCCAGGATCCAAGAAATCTGCCTGGTTATAGAAAAAGCTTTAGGGACATAATCTAAGGAAAATAAGGATGAGAGAGTATGACCATCTCAAAATCCTAAACAAGGTCAGTGCTGGAACATGATATAACTGCAAAGATGAAGGTGGCATCACAAATGTGAGAGTCAAGCATCCCGATGCGTGTGTTTATGAATGAATTTCCCATATATGTCAGGATACCAGAAGACATGCAAAGAGCATGGAATATAGAATTTAGCAATCGTGGGGAAGTTAAACTGGGTGTTAAAATTCCAAACAAGTATTTCGGGTGATGGAGTGGAAACTCCGGTTCTATCACATATTGGAAATCTGCTGCAGAAAAGAGGGTAGTCTATGGATGCAAAAGGAAAAAACCCAATTTGTAACACTGAACTGACCCAGGAGGTAGGAAGTGCTACCATGTGGGGCCATGTATCCATCCATGGCTTATCCAATAGTGGCATCTGGGTCAGATTGCCAGTGATAGATTCAAATAAAACATAAATATATGAAAAGGCAGGTGGGGCCAAGAGTTCATGGCCAACCAGAGGCTGAAAGTAGCTTCTAAAGACCACTCTTTTCTATATACAAATATAGAATTTATTTATACAAAATGTGTATTTATTCTTACATGTAAACTTCCGTCATCTTCAAAGTCTTCTCCATTTGATGCAATATACCTATCAGGACCTTTTTTCCCCGCTACTCAAAACAGTTCTTGAACTCATCTGTTTTGATGCCTTTTAGTGCTTCCAGTTCTGCAAAACATTTTCCTTTGAGGACTTTTTCCATTTGGGGAAAAAAACAAAAACAAAAAAAAACAAGTTGCTCAGTGCTGGTGAATAGGGTGGGTGGGGCAAAGGGGTCAGGCAGTTTTCCCTCCAAAACTGCTGAACATGCAGCACGGTGTGGGCAGGTGTGCTCATTAATCGCCCATCATGAAGTGGGCAAACTTCAAAACATAGTTGCTGACGCTGAATGCAGCCTCTCACAATAGTGTCTTCTAACACAATGATACAGATGGGTTCTGAGAACACTCCTCTATCAGGGGAAGCCTGTGCTACCAGGGGCCCTCTCCTGACAGTAAGTCTCCTCTACCTGGAAAAATGGGGAGCCCTTGAGATTGACTGAAGAACAGACCTTCTGTTTTCTTTCGTCACCAGTGCCTGTCAGTGTGACCCATATGCGGACACCTTCCCCGCGGTCCTGATTCCCTCCCAAGCACTGTCATAAGCCTGTTGTTTTTCTATTCCAAGACACATAATCATTCTTGAAAGTGCATAAAACAATCACAACCTATACAACCTGCCTCTGAGCCCACTTCCCAGCCTCCCCTTTTATCCTGCATGTGAGCACGCAGACCCCTCAGTTCCCCAGGTGCACCAAGCCAGGATTAAGTATTGAACTGTACTTTGAAAATCCTTATGTGTCAGATGGGTCTTAGTTCTTCTTTCTCTGTAAGACACACTAACTATACCATAGCACCCATTTTATCAGGTTGGCTGTAAATTCCGTCTTGGCTGCTGTGGTGCTGTGTCTCCCACCCACCACCTCCCTAGGGCTCTTCAAAACTTTATAACAGGTGGAGTGTTCAGAAAGGCTCCTCTGGGACCATCCACATGGGCCCCTGGCGACATGCCTGCTGTCCAAACCCAGGCGGTCTGCTGACCTCAACTTCCCCCATGCCACTCGCCCACAGACAGCCCAGCTCCTCTCACTCCACCTAGAAGAAAGTTGCTTTCAGATAACATCTTTCAGCCCCAACCACAAAAATCCTGGTTCTTTATCTGTTTGCTTACTTGTTATTTGTCAGTTTTCTTGGAAACAGAGAAGAAGGAACAAACACACACACACAATTTATTTTCTTAATAAATCACTCTCCTTTTATGCCGTGTTCATTTTACATAGGCAACACTCTCCTCTTCTATGTATAATTTCTCTCCCTCCTTCCAAGACCAGCTTGGAGTCACCTCCTTAATGAAACCTTTCTAGTATTTTCTTTCCCCTGCTAGGATGTATTGCTCCCTCTTCTGGTTTCCCAGCACTTTATGCCATCCTTTCCTACAGCTCTTCCCCGCCTGAACTGGGTATTTATTAACCACGTGTCTGTCTGGTCCCACATATTATTTCTCAAGGATAGGAAATGTGTGTTATTTTATTCCCTGAGTCTTAAGTAGGATGCCTAGAATATGAATGCCCAGTAAGTGCTAGATGGAACGGCTGGATGGAGCTTAAAGTAAGTTTCTTATTACTTATTTGACTTGAGGGTTAATATGTAGATTAATAGGAACAGATGCTTGTATTATATATATGTATAGGTATATGGCAATCATAGACGACATACAATCTAAATTACTAGTTGCGACATACTGTTCCTGCCCATCTGGGTCAGCAGCTATGTCCACAAGATAGACATAAGACACCCTCAAGGACCCGTCCTGGCCCAGCTGCAAACAGCCTCCTTCCTCTCTACAAGGGCAGAGCAGAGTCCAAGGGGCAAATACTTTTATTTTCTTAAGGAAAAAAATTTTCTTTCATACCTCCAAAGGGAACACCTTCAACTGGATCCTCAAGTTGGACCCTGAGATAAGGATTTTGTATGCAAGTGATTGATGAAATAAATTTGAGGAAAACAATAAATTCATGGAAAAGAGAGAGAGAGAAAGAAAGAAAGAAGAGAGAAGAAAGAAAGAAGGAACCAAACTCATAGATACAAGTACTACATGAGCAGATAAAAAGTATTTACTGTCTTAATAAAGTGTTATAGTGTTATAAAGGCAGAAGGACAGAGAAACAAACCAAAGATAGAAATTGGGGACTAGAGGTCACTTAACAGAGTGAAGGGCACTGTAATTGGAACTGGAGGAAGGGGTTTCATCACCTACAGTATTATATATGAAATGAAAATAAGTACGCAATGGTGACTCCTATGGAAGAACATAACACGGGGAAATAAAAATGAAAGATAGAATAATGTTTGTGATACATTAACAAGCCAGAGACTTAGGGGAATAAAAAGTCTTGCAAATACCTGAGGGAGCAGCATTTTACCCAGAGAGTCAGCAAGGAGGCAGCAACAGCTGAGACTCTGGGGCCAGAGCAGGTTGGAGGGGGCTGTGGTAAAGTGACTGGTGTGCCATGAAGTCAGAGGAGGAATGGGGAGATCAGGAGCTCGCAGCAATAGAGAGCATGCCTTTTCGGTCAAAAGATCTCAAAACATCACAGCTCAGGGAAAGTGTGGGGTGGGGCCAGGAGCATGAAGCTAACTTTTCCTGAGGAACGGACACCAGCAGGGGCAGTCAGGCCTTCTCGGGCCATTTTAAATCTCTTACCCAAAAAGGGATTGCCTAGGAGAGCCTGGCTTTCCTTTACTTATTCCTAGGTCACTGGCTGGCTGCACCCTCCTAAATGTTTCCTTTCATCCTGTCTTCAAGAAGACTAGCACCCTTGGCCTAGGAGCCAAGCCGGTGTTGATCTAGAAAAAGAGAAAACTCCTGCTAGGGGAGTTTGATTGACAGCGTTGCCTGTGGGTTCACCATCTTAATGCAACAGAAGATCTGCATTTTCAGAGGAAGAGCGTTGGCAGGAAGCAGACTGGCCCGTGTTATTTGGGTCATTGCCATTTATCATCCCTTAGCTTCCATCCGCTGACAAGTGTGACAGCTAAATGGTAGTTTTGTGGGGGTTGCTGTGATGCTGAGGAATGACTTAAAAGCAATGAGGGGACCATGGGCTTGGCTATTAGGCTAGACTTATCACCTGCATATGGTATCCACAGGCGCCTGAGTCCCTTTACGGCACCTGGAAGGATCCTGTGGCAGAACATACCAGACTTTATTGGCGCAAATGAATGATGCTAACTGAGTGCCGGGGGGTTCTGAGTTATGGAGACGAACTGGCTGGCCTGTCATTACTTCCCAGCCAGATGATTCTGGGAAACGTGGGTGCTTTTTCCCTGGATTCCATTTCAGGAAAATATGTCCCCTTATTCATCTGGGGGAGCATCTGATAGGAGAAAAAGTATATGCAGGCTACCCTCTCACTTCCACCTTGGCTTTCTAGATCTAATTCAGTTATCAAATCAGCCAGCCAGAAGTGAAACAAGAAGGTTGGGTTAAGACAAAGTCTCTCTTGATACATAGCACCAGAAATTAGTAAAAGCAAAATTATCTTTATCATTAAGATGGTTATTTTGGTATGAGTTTGCCATATACTGTGTATGTGTGTGTTTAAAGTTCATTTTTATTCATCTGATTATCACAACCCAGCAGTTTATGTGTGGGCAAGATAGCATCACCATTTTAGAGATTAAAAAATAAACAGCCCTGGCTGGTGGCACAGTGGATAAGGTTCTGGCCTGCAAACCCAAAGGTCACTGGTTTGATTCCCCAGTCAGAGCACATAAACAGGTTGCAAGCCAGGTCTCCAGGCAGGTCCGTAGCTGGAGGCAGGTGAAAGGCAACCATACAGTGATGTTTCTCTCCCTCTCTGCCTCTCTCCCTGCCTTTCTTTCTAAAAATAATTTTTAAAAATATTTTTAAAATAAAATAAATAAACATACAAAGAAGCAAACACAAAACACAAGGTCTAGTGATGCTGTGTGAAAACTAGCAAAACCAGGTACTCTTAGGCTTACTCTTTTCCATGCATTATACCTGATGCATTTTAATTCAATACTGAACACAGACTGTCATAGAGAAGTTATCTAGTACTGGCCTTCCTTATGTGTAGATCTATGTTGTTGAAAGAAATTAAAAGAAAGACAAATCAATAGAATGACATTTCATATGCAAGGATTGAAGGAACTGATAGTGTTCAAATGTCGGTACTACCTGAAGCGATCTGCAGATTCAATGCAATTCCTATCAAAATTCCACTGGCATTTTCCACAGAAATAGAAAAAATAATCCTAAAATTTATATGAAACCACCAAAGACCCCAAATAACCAAAATAGTCTTGAACGAGAAGAACAAAGCTGGTGGCAACACACTCTCTGATTTCAAACTATGTTAAAAATTTTAAAGTAGTCAAAATAGTATGGCCTTAGCACCCGAACAGACATATAGATCAATGGAACAGAAAAGATATCCCAGAAATAGACCAGGCTGATGCAAAAAAAAGAAGGGAAATTAAAAACAAGCACTTGGGTACTGGTTCAGTGACAGACAGATAAGCCAGTTGGATGAGACTAGTGAATCTGGACACAGAACCATTCATACAAGATTACCTGATAGTACACATACCGCTGTAATTCACTGGGGAAAAGAGTGGTATTTTCAATAAATATACTAGGTCTACTGGATATCTGTGAAGGAAATCACTATGACCCTACAAAATGTAATTTTTTTCAGGTTTATTGAGATATCATTGACTTACTGTGTAAGTTTAGGGTGTACAGTGTAATGATGTGATACAGTGTAATGGTGTGACATACGTGTAGATCATGAAATGATTACCACAGTAAGATAAATTAATGCATGCATCCCCTCACATAGTTATTTTGTTTCATGGTGAGAATTGTTAAGATTTGCTCTTTTAGCAGCTTTCCACAATATGATATGGTATTATTAACTCTAGTCTACATGCTGTTATTAGAGTCCTTGAACTTACAACTGGAACTTTGTACTCTTTGATTACCATTATCCATTTCCCCTACCCCCTTGACCCTAGCAACCATAAATCTGTTTTTATGAGTTTGGTCTGTATAAGATTCTGTATCTATATCTTTCTATCTATTAACCTGTCTAGCTATCTACTCACCCATCCATCCATCCATCATCTACCTCTCTATATCTATCATTTGTCATTCTCTATCTGACTTCACCTAGCATAACGCCCTCAAGACTCATCCAATTTGCACAAATGGCAGGACGAGGCCACAAGCCAGGTTTTGCAATTAGATAGACCCTTGGGCCATACTCAGCTGTTGGACAAGGTCGCTGGTTGGGCTCTCTGGTTGGATGGAGCCTCCCACTGTACCACACTGTTGGGTGAAGCTGGACACTGCTCTGCATTTGGGTGGTGCTGTGGCCTCTTCTCTGTTGGGCAGGATCTCTGGCTGAGCTCCCTGTCTAAGGGAAGCCATAGGCTGTGTTCAGCAATGGGGCAGGGCTTTATGCTGCCTAAGAAGGGTAATAGTCTTGACTCCATGGCTGGGTGGTACCATCGGCTGGGCTCCAAGGCTGCTGGGTGTCTAAGACCACATTTCCAGGGGGACTAATTCTGGAGGTTATGCTCAACCACTGGGTAGGAATGTGAGCTTGAGCCCTTGCTGGGGCAGGGCCTTAAACTGTGCCCCAGGGCTGGTATAGCCCATTAGATAGGTATGCAAATCAGCAGCCTCCACTCTCAGTAAGAACTTGGGAAACAAGTAACTTCTTTGTTAATTTTTTATCTCCTTCTAAAGAAAACAATTAAAAATTTAAAGAAGATCATGAAACTACTCATTGCAATACGTTTAAAGATAAATCACTGATAAGGTTTTTAGGAAGAAGGAGGGAAGGAAAGAAGCAATTAATTTTTTTTTCTTTCATAGAACAATGCATAGGTAATAGCCCATTGTGTGCACAAATTACAGTTGAGCTGCAAAACTACTGTATAATTCTAACATTCCACTAGCTTTTCTCAATCAATCTCATTGATGTCCTTTCCAAGTGTGAAAAATGGAAGCTTGGCTTCTTCAACTTAAGGAAAGTATAAGATCTCATTCTGTGCTTCTCTGTCTCTTTGTTGTGATGCATTAATGTCACTAGTATAATTGATTTCTTTCTTTCTCCTTGAGTTGAATGCTCATTTTTGATTCTGGAATGATAAAAAAAAAAAATCTGCTTCTCTGAAGCTGTGATGGATAAGGTACATGTACTTCTCTAACTCTTCTGTTTATGTCCAAAAGATGTGCTGGAAGAAGGGATTGCTGGTTGTCAGAACTGGATACTCATCTTTCCACACTGGAGACGTATTTCCTGACTCCCCCTGGCCCAACTAGAGAACAAGAGAGCAAGACAGTTACCATAACACCCTAAGGAAGTAAGCAAAAATCTCTTGCAAGCCTGCCTAGAAAAATCTAGATCAAAATTTGGGAAATGCATCAATTGCAATGATATATGGAAAAGCAATTTTAAACAATTTCTCTTCAGATGCCTATTAGCCACCCACACTCCCAAAGGATCCATGAACCCTAGAAAATTCTCACTATAGCCAACAAGGCTAGGCTTCTAGAAACATACAAATTTTCATTAATTCTCGCAGTATCCTAGGAAATTACTAACATTAATTACATTCCCAGATGGAAGCAATGTGACTCCATAGCCTACCAGTCAGTCCCAAGATCACTGAGTTGGTAAGTGTTAGAATTGAAATTTGAACCTAGAACCATCTGCCTTCAAAGCCCAGCCTCAAGCAAATTATCTCATTGACAAGGGTGTGGGGATGACTCAAGATACAGGTTTAACACTTGGCTGGATCTCAAAAGAAAAAGAAAAAGAAAATAAAAAACACTTGTGCCTCAAAAAAAAAGAAATGTTTACCTCTCTAGTCCACTGCCCCCAGCATCAATCAAAAGACACACTTCAACCTCTACTCCCACCACAAAAAAAATAAAAAACCCAGGACTATAATTATTTTTAACATGTTTTCTGAACTCCAGTTAGATACAATTTAGGTAGATACTGTGACAGGTGATGAAACCTAGTTTAAAAGTATTTTGTTTCCTAGTCTTGGAACTTTATGAAGGTCCCATTTTACCTGTCTGTTGCTGATGTACTTTAGGGACATGGTTGGCAAGCAATGGTGGGATGTTGAACACAGGATACCACAACAGCAAAAATGCCTGCTTCCTTATTAGTCAAGATAGTGGCTTTAACATCTAACTCTGCCCTGTTAACAATAATTTATATTTCCAATATTTTATGTTCATACTGCATCTCATCAAAAATGAGTTGTGTTTCTTTTTCCCTTGGTTCCTTAAATATGTCCCTTTCTTCTCGGCCATGAGTCTGTGCAGAACCAAAATTGTTCATGTTACCTCATTTCATCTCCACTACGAAAGACCTCATGTCTACTTCCTATGTGATATCCAGAATAACATAGCCCATAAGAGACTAACTTAATATTAAGCCCATATATTTCTGATTTAAAAGCCCATGAACATCCATGTTATCATGATGCACTTCTTCTATCCTTCTTTGGTATTTTTGCCTTTATTTCTCTACAAAACTTTGTAAAATTGTATTTTCTTTTATTGTCCTTCTGGCCAAAGACATACCTTCACTCATATTCCTTCCTTCTCTTTCTTTTTGTCTCCTTATTCTACTTGCACTAGATCACCACCACCAGACTAGCTCTATATTTTTAGTGGTATATTATGCATTCATTCATTCATCAATCAAATCAATAATTCATCAATTGCTTCATTTAATAATTCAACAAATATAGATGGAATACCTATTATGTGCCAGACCCCTTGAGAGTCACAAATATAAAGAAAGAAGTACGTACTTCTCTATCAAAGAGCTCCTGGTCAACTAAGGCAAATATGCAATTGTGGAAAGCATAATCAATTCTACATATGCAATGGTAAGAAGGCAAAAGGGCTGAGCATTCCATTTTATAGGAATAGGGAAGTTTCTCCAGCATGTACCTTATCCTTCAAAGTGGAAGCCTGGATTATTTATTTAATTGAATCCTAAGTAACTTTTTAAATTCCAACATATCCTGCAAAGTTTCTAATGAGATTAAATATTTTTGAAATATTTTAATAACTACATAATAACCAGTGCATGGATTTGTTATTATTTATTTTAAAATTCCTTGTTGGTGATAAAGGTTATCTCCATATTTTTCTCTATTAGACTAGTAATGTTGCAATGACTTATTCACATTTTTATTTTACTTATAAGACAGATGCCTAGATGTGGATCATTTGATTCAAAGAAAAAATATTGTGAAGTCTCCCTGATATATCTTGTTAATGTGCTCTCCAAAAAGAGTTTCAAATGTACATGCCTACTAGCAATCTATAAATGGGCTATCTCCCATCAGACACTCTCCCCAGTATTAAGTAATGTAAAGTTTTATAATCCTTGCTCCAGGATATGTTATCAATGATTTTAGAGAGAGGGGAAAGGAAGAATAGAAGGAGAGAGAGAGAAACATTGATCAGTTGCCTCTCATATGTGCTCCAACCTGGGACAGAACCAGCCATCTAGGTATGTGCCCTGACTGGGGATCAAACTTGCAACATTTTTGTGTATAGAATGATGCTTGAAAGCCCTGGCTTGTGGCACAGTGGATAAGGCACCGGCCTGCGAACCCAAAGGTTGCTGGTTCGATTCCCAGCCAGGGCACATAACCAGGTTGCAAGCCAGGTCTCCAGTCAGGTCTGTGGCTGGAGGCAGGTGAAAGGCAACCATACAGTGATGTTTCTCTCCCTCCCTGCCTCTCTCCCTTCTCCTCTCTCTGAAAATAATAAATAAAAATCTTTTGGAAAAAAAAAAAAAAAAAAAAGAATGATGCTTGAACCAACTGAACCACCCATCCAGGGCATAAAATACTTTTCAATCCACTTTAATGTATTAAAAAAGAATGCTTTATTGTTACATAAACTTGCATTCATTTGATTATTAACGAGTTCTAAAATAGTCCCATGTATTTATTGGTTATTTGAATTTTGTCAGTTTATGTCTTTGCCCTTGTAGTCCTTTGAGCCGTTAGTGTTTCCATACTGATTTATAAAATATCTCTTTTTGAAATGCTAATGTTTATTAGAATTATTTTATTATGTGGTAGTTTGTTGAAATGTTGTAGAGTATTTTTGCATTAAATTAAGTATTCATACAATATTTATTAAAAGACTACTGGTTCCAGATGATCAACTGAGCATATAGTGTTTTCCTCTCTCTCTTCTGAGTTCCAACTAAAATTATGATATGGTAATAAGGGGAGAAAATCAGAGGAACAAAAAGAACACAAGGGGCATATTAGCAGGGGAGAGACTTAAAACAGATTCTTGTACATCAAAATAAACTGAAGTGTATTATGGGTGGATGTATAGAGCCAAATTCATCACAATGTATACATTAGATATGTGCAATTTTTGCATATTAGTTATATCTCAACAAGCCTTAACAAAGTTAAAAAACAGGTGGAAGCATATTGATAATCAAAACAAACTGGAAGAAACCACAGCCCAGAAAATCAAGAGAAGAGTAACCAGAAAAGGAATCCCACCTGCCCAGGGGACCCCCAGGGAGCAGGCGGCTGAAGTGAGGAGACTTGGATGCAAAGCAGAGCCCCCAGGGTCCATCCCTACCCCCCTGCCCAGGCCTGTCCACAATGAGAGCGAGACGAGGTGCTTGTGCCCAAGCAAAGGAAGAAAAGCTGAGGACATGCAAAGTGAAATAAGCCACAGGAAGGGAAAAAAAAAGCCTGATCTCCCCTGTATGTAGAATCTAAAGTAGTCAAAGTGATAGCTGCAGAGAGAAGAATGATGGTTTCCAGAGGCCAGGGAGGGGAGAAAGGCGTGTGTGTTGGGGGCAGGGTGGGTGGGGGGGTGAGATGTTGGTCAAAGGGTACAAAGTTTCAGTTGTGTGACATGAATGAGTTCTTGAACTCCAATGTACAGATTGGTGACCGTAGTTAAAGATAGTATATTAGGCACTTAAAATATGCTAAGAAGATAGGTCTTAAATTAAATCTCGATATACGCGCATACACAAAACTGGCAACTCACTTGTATGTTTAAACCATTTCATGCTATTTGACCATGTAAGAAGCAAAGAAAATCTCTCTAGGTTGAGGGAAAAAAACAAAACAAAACATGGTGCAGGCTACAATTCAAAGAAATGTGGGGCCCAGAGTAACTCTCCAGGTGGCTGGACTCTAGACTTCGGAAGTAAGACAACTCCTGGATGCACCTAACGGGGCTCTGAACGCACCCCTTTATCCAGGCAAGACTAATTCAGAAACGGGTCCTCGCTGAACTGGTGGCCCAAAGCTCACTGAACCCCCCTGCTCCAGGCAAAGAAAACTGAGCTGGTCGAATTAGAAAGTTGATGTATTTGGGGGATGAGAGATAAAGCTGAAGACAATGTTGCAGAGGAACGCTACCCAGGGATTGAGGTTGTTCAAGACAGACCCTTAGACCATAAGCAGAAGTATGGTGAACGTCCATAGCTTGCCTGACCTAATAGAAATGCATGCATCCAAGAAAGTACCACCCCTTGTTTTAATTAGGAAGCTTGTGACTAACTGCACCAGGAAAAAAAAAAAAAAAATCACATTACAAGTATTACAATGAAAATTCTCATCGTCCAAATGTAACCCTGCTGAGCTGGCCCTGGAACTGTGGGGATCACTATCAGGCAGGTTGAGAGATAATGTCCGCACTGAGTAAAAATTGTGCACTCCCACCCCTCCCTTTCAGATTAAAAAGGAATTATTCAGGAACCATTGTCTCTCCCCGCTTCCCTCCGTCTGCCTGACATCAGCTTCTGTCTCTATGGAGAGGGAGTGACAGGGTTTGAACAAGAAAATAGCCTTTGGAACAGGGCCATTTACCTATTAAAGGGAGAGGAGAGGAAATCTGTGTCTAAGCTGTCGTCCGGATGTACCGATCAGGCATCTGAGAATGCACAGCAATTAGCACGATCGCCCGCCAAAACTCGTCTCCATCCTGCCCAAGGAGGTGACACAGTCTGCGAACAGGAGGCCCTGTAAAGCACTCTGCTGGCCAACTGCCTGTGTCTCTGCGATGGCTTTCAAACCCACAGAAGAAGCCCCAGCGCTGGGACTCATGTGTACGGATGAGAATACGCCATGAGATCTGAATCAGTTGTGAAAGAAACCCAAGGTCTTCAACCAGGCAAGGTCACACCCTCATAAACTTCGCACTGTATAGCCACATGACTGCCTAATGGATTTCCACCAAGACTAATTTCTCTGTATTAAAATCATCACCACCACCACCGTAATCCCAGGAACCCGTTAATAAATACGCAACATGTACCACATGCCACTTTGCCAAGCATTTGAAGCGATAGCTCTCAAGGAATACAAAAACGCTATCAGGCAGGTGCTCGTTTTTATTTCCCACCTAACAGATGGAGAAAAATAATGCTCAGAATAAGGAAGAACCCCACCAAGGTCCCACAGCCAGTACATGACAACAACACGATTGGAACTTGGGGTCCTGTGAGGTCAGACCCTGCACCATTACTCATTATACTCTAACTAAACTGTCCCCCCTTTTAACACATGCTATCTGTACCTTCCTCACCCCAGTCCTAGCCCTGAAGGAGTCAGACTACCTGGGTCTACCCTACCTGAACTTCCCCTTAGGAAAGAGAAAATTGACAGCCAATAACCAGTTAGGGAAGTTCAGCTCATTTTCCTCGAAATTTCATACTATTTTTTTTCCTGCTGCTTTGGTTACTGACAATAAATGCACAGCCCACACAGTAAATGTCAAAATCCTGGCAACTCCGCCGGCATTTCAGGTCATTATTTGGTCTACAGCGAGGGCAGGCAACATAGACAACCAATTTACAATAAGCCAATTATAGGTCCCCTACCCAAAGCTGGGGCTGACCCCAGTTCGTAAGAGCCTGAGATAAAAGATTTAATGAAAAATACGAACAACAGTTTGCTTTCTGTGTCCAGGCTTCCCCTGACTCGAGACCCCCGCCCGATTCCGTGCGTCCGAGAACTGCAAGGCATTAAATGGGCTGCTTGCTATTCCCCAGGGAAGGGCAGCTAAGCTGGGTCTGGAGTCTGTTGGTAGCTAATAAGGCCAGTGTGTGAATGTCCAGCCCCAAGTGGAATAATAATATATGGCCATTCAGAGTGGAAGAATTAAATTCCCATAATTCATATCATTAAATAATAATACTAAAGCACCAGCACTCTCTGGTCTAATAATGTGTCTGATCCCTTAAAAAGGGTGAAAAGCAATACCTGGCAACGAGTCCTTTGGCACCTCTCGGTATTGATTGTCCCTGGGGTTAGTGAAGGCTTTGTCGGAAGCCCTGCCTGGGAACTGGAGCCCTCAGAAAGATAGTGTGCCTGTTTGTTTCATTAAACTAACAATTTCTCTGTTAAAATTCTGATGGCTAACCGACCTTCTCTGCTGTGTTAGTTCCTATTGCATGTTTTTCTTTACAGAAATATGCCCCTGTACTTACATGCATGCACACACAGCTGCTCATGTTCGCACTACATAGCTCTCAGGGCACATAGGTGTTCTCTTGCATGCTTCTGTCCTCGGTATAGGCTGACACCAATTCCAGGAGACTCCTTCCTCTTTTCTGTCTTGCTCAGGCTCAGCAACCAACGTGAATGTCAGTCCTCTGGACACTCTTCCCAGCTTCAAGTCAAACTCATCCTTTCATGCAGATAGGACTTCTGGCATAACCACAATCAAATTTTATGGGCAAATTTGTTCAAAATCACATGGGACTCTAGCTTCCTTTGACTTTCATTAGCCTTTGGTTCTGTACATGGGAACCAGAAAACTTAGTACGAACTAAATGTATTACCAACTGGTGATGTTTACTAGTATGTCTTCAAAATCTGTCCTGTAATACCACTGCCCACACTAGGAACAATCCGCTAATAGCAAATGACATTTTTCATAACCTAAAGAATGTAGTTTGAAGCCTCTTGGCTATTTCAAAATTTTTACTTAAGTTCCAATGAATCAGGGCCTGTGTCTTATCCTACAAAAATAGGAGGCTAAATACCCTTCCGTTTTCTAAGGTATTACCCACAGGACAAATGGTCCTTGTTAAGTATCCACTGTTACTGATGTCTGGGCAGATCATTACTCTAAAACTAAAGCAGTGCCTTTGTGTAGTTTCTCAAACACTTGCAGAGTCTGTGTGGATCAGTGGAATTCTGTGTGTGGGGTCACCAGTGAGGATGTTGGTGCCAGTCTGGAAATCAGGGGCACGCTCTCAAATTCCCATGGGAAGGCAAACCTCACATGCACGCTACCACCCATCCAAGGTGATCAGCCGAACTCAGATCACACTGAAAGACGGACTTCCCAAATCCAAGTGTGCATTAACAACAAGGCTATAAGGTCTCAGGACCTGGAATGCTCATTGCCTACTCTGGGCAGGAGTCAGAATTTGGGGGACATCTCACCTAAGCTCTGGATCTGTTGGGTTTTGTTTTGTTTTTGTTTTTGATGTTCCAAATTACTTCATTAGGACAACCTGTATTCATACTGATAAAATACATTTTTTTGCCCTGGCTGGTGTAGCTCAGTGGATTGAGCACCAGCCTATAAACCAAAGGGTTGCCGGTTCAATTCCCAGTCAGGGAGCATGCCTAGGTTGGGGGGTGTGCAAGAGGCAACCACAAATTGTTGTTTCTCTCCCTCTCTTTCTCCCTTCCCTTCCCCACTCTCTAAAAATAAATAAATATAATATATTTTTAAATATTAAGTAAATTTTTCTTAATCTGTTTTATCTTTTAAATAACATCCCCCATGTAACATCAGAACTAGGCTAAGACTTAGTGGGTTAAAACAACCACCATTTATGAAGGCTCACGAATTTACAGGTCAACTGGATGTGGCTCTGCTGATCTGGGTAAGGTTCAACGGTTCTTGACTGAGCTTACTCTTAACATCTGTATCAACTGGCAGGTTGGCTGGAGGAAGGCATGTCCGATCTCACTCACATACCTGAACAGTTGGCCGGAAACTGGGTGATGCATGGAACTGCCACACGTGTTTCTCTTCCTCCTGCAAGCTCACAGGACACGGTTCCAAGAAAGCAAGCAGAAGATTAGGATCAGTAGTGGCCTATCATGGCTTCGATTGTAGTCCGTTGGCCCAAGCAAATTGCAAGTTCCATTGTTATTGGAGGAGTCATGTATTGAAGAGGAGGTACAGTGTTACATTGCATTGCAAAGGGCATGAATGTAGAAATGCCTTAACAACAGTGGCTATTTTTGCAACCTATTACAACCTCTACCTCCTTGTTTGACACATTCTTTCTTTAGATGTGTTAATATTGTTGATTAAGCTATAGTCAAATATCTGCCGGCCAGTTTTCCTGAAAGACGTTCAGGCTCTATTGCTTTCAATAAAGTCCCATGTATCTCAGTGATAGTCATTACCAGGCACATAACCTGATGGTTGACTCACTGCCATTAATTTTTGTTCCACAAAAATATTACTCAGGATTTTTGTGGCCACATCTAATGAAAGGTGGAGGGTGTCATTGGGAAAAGGGACATTTTCTCCTCCAAAAGTGGAAAAGAGAGTTGAATAAAAGTAAATTAGTTACTTCTTTTTAATTCTTTAGTATTTGTGTGTGTGTGTGTGTGTGTGTGTGATGAATGTTACTTCCTGCTAAATTCCCTGCTGAAACTATTCCAGCCTTGGTCTATTATTATGTATTATATGTTCCTCTTGCATACTTTGTAGGGGACTTTGAGTGGCACAACATGGAGTGATTTCAGGCACAGGTTTATAATAGATACAAAATGTAATTTTTGAGACTGTAGCCTCAGCCAAATTCTGGGGCATACCTGAAATTTATTCCTGAAGAAAATCCCAGTGTAATAGCAGAAACCTCTGTGCACAGGCCTAGTGGCCTCACATTCAGGCAAGAATACAAAGCATGTATGTTACTTTTCATGCTATTATCTATTCTGCTTTCCAAGTTAACAGGTCTCTCATTAGTCAGTAGTTAAGGATATGTTTCATCCAGAATCTCAATAGACCACATAAACTTGAAAATTCTGTAATTTAGCACCTGTCAAAAAATCTAGGACAGTCAAGACCCAACTTGCAAGAATCCACTAGTGGGTAGTTTAGGAATATGAAATTCTTTAAAATTGCATCATCCTGAGCAGAAAGTACTAGAGAGAGAAGAATTCATTGAATGCACTTCAGGATCAAAATTCAATGATGTGAAATTTTCTGGAGCTTGACAATTGTCAGTATCAAGCCTCATCCATCCCTGAAGTTGTTTCCATGGGTAATTGGGGCCATATATACATGGGCACAAAAAAAAATCTTTAGTTCAAATAGATCAAGGTTAAGCTTGCTGGAAAGATTTTAAGAATAATACACAAGTGGAAGAAAGGTACTCCTTGAATGTTTTATCTGCAACTGATTCTAATAATAGTGCAAACAGAAAGCAAGTTGGGGGAGCAAGAGGAAGAAGTCAGAAGACATCTCTTTTGAAAAATGCAGTTCTTCGAGGGAAAAAAAAAAAATCTTGGTATCTGCTCTCCCCTGGTGGATTTGCTCTTGATAAAGAAGATATTTCAGACAGTGAGCACCAGGATCTTGTTTCAAGGGAGCTGCTTATAAATTTACCCCAACCAGAAGCAGTAAGCTAAAAAGATGTCGCACTGGCTGCGATGATAGTGGGAAAGCTCAAACACCTGAGTGATGAAGAGGCCCAGGGTCACAGAAGGACGGAGACGATGAAGGTAGATGATGTGCCTATAAATGGTGCCACCCAAAAGAAGTGAAGGCAACCTCCTGCAGCTGTAATTACACACGCTATCTGCACAGCACCTTAAAATAAAAGATACTTTCTGCAGAGCTTTCCCAGCTTTCAGGTTATTTTACCCCACATTTTCCTCTGCAGACTGTGTAGACCATTTTGTAAGGGAGGCCGTGAAGGTGAAGAGGAGTAAAGTGACATGTCCAATGTCGGTCAGATAATCCTTATTCAGAATGGGCGTTTATCCAGAACTCTGCTCTTGAGGTCACGGTTCCTCCAGGATGCTGATATTTGGCAAACACGTCTGATAATAGCAACCCCGTACCCAAAGTGAATTCCTGAATGCCGCTAATTAAATTCTTAAACCTAATCCTAAATTCTTACTGTTCAGTCTTTCCTTCTCGCCATTCAATCTCTGGGCAGCCTCAAACTGCTTTCCTGCTCATCATCCCTCCCTGAGGCCAGTTAATGATGGGGGTTGGGGGCAGAGATGACTTGCCTTTAGCATCTGCTTGTTCTGTTTTATGAACTCAATCTAATTCTAAATTTAGATTATATTGACATTGAAAAGCAAAAAGGACCAATCAATATTAGACTTGGTCATTTGTTACAATTTCCAGAGCATGATAAGCCTCACCAATGGAAAATGATCATAAGAGGCAAAGGTGGCCCAGTGGAGGTCAATTCAAGCCTTGAACTCAGTCAAACCCCCCTCAAATCTTGAACATACCCACCTGCTCATTTGGTGACCTTGAACAAGTTATTAAACCTTGATAAGCCTCAGTTTCTTCAACTACAAAATGAGAATAATCACCTTCATCTCACAGGACTTTCAGGCATATTGAATCTTACAGTCTGTCCAGAAGGTATCCAGCCATGTAAGATGAAAAATAGAGACATTTATTGAAGATACAAGAAACATTGTACATAGGACAATGACGCCTCAGTGCCCATCAAGTAGGCATCTTAGTACCTCACATAGTTCTCCCAATTGCCATCAGCTGCCCTGTCATAGTTTCCTAAATTTCTCAGTGGTCTGAAATCTCTTTCCTTCCAAAGGTAATTTTAGTTTTGGGGAAAAGCCAGAAGTCTCAGGGTGCCAAATCTGGGTTGTAGAGGGGCTGAGTCACCTGAATAAGTTGATGTTTCACCAAAAGACTCTGCATGAAGCCCTGGCTGGTGGCCCAGTGGATAGGTGCCAGCCTGTGAACCCGAAGGTCGCTGGTTCGATTCCCAGCCAGGGCACATAACCAGGTTGCAAGCCAGGTCTCCAGCCAGGTCTGTAGCTGGAAGCAGGTGAAAGGCAACCATACATTGATGTCTCTCTCCCTCTCTGCCTCTTTCCCTTCCCCTCTCCCTGGAAACAATAAATAAAATCTTTTTTACAAATCCTCTACACAAGACATGATACAGGAGCAGGTGCATTGTCATGGCCTTCTGAATCATTCAAATAGCTTCCATGGAGAAATGATCAAGCTCAATGCCAAGTTTGTTGCAAATTCATTGCTCTACTCGTTCAGTCATTTTGAATGTGACAGCCACACAGTACCCGTGCTCACTCAATGGTGTCTACCGCCTCTACTGATTAGTGCAATGAAGTCATCGCTTTCACACATGCACATTCCAGTCCACTTTCCTCGCCTGCTAGGTTACAATAATGTCATACAAACTTTTCTCATTACATTAACAATGGCTGGACTTTTTCCAAACAGACCTCATATAATATGTAAAATCCCCCAAACACTCTAATAATTACTATCTCCATTATGCAAAGGCAGTTGCAAAATAATCTATGGAATAATGTGCTCAGCTAATTCAATTAAAATAAAGGAAAAGATTTGTCTAAAATGTCTAACATAGGTCATATTTTTCAATTATTGAAATTAATTCAGAAACACAATGGAAAAATAGTTCCAAACTAGAAGTAATACTATCTGTTTACTTAAATAAAAATATTACATAATTTGATCATTATATGTAAATATTGATAAACTCATGATAGAATTAATTGAGGTAGACATTTCTTCATTACTTCAATTTACACAGTTAACTTACTAGTTAAATTTCTGTGATGACCACTTTTAATGTATCAACTTGGTCAGACTACAGTTGCCAGTTATTTAATAATACTAATCTCGGTTTTGCTGTGAAGGTGCAAAGATAGATGTGATAGAGTCTATAATCAGTTCACTTGAAGTAAGGGAGATTATTCTGGATAACCTGGATGGGCTTGATTCAATCAGTTGAAAGGCCTTAGAAGCAAAGCTAAGACTTTTCTTTTTTTTTCTAAAGATTTTATTTATTATTTTCAGAAAGAGGGGAAGGGAGAGAGACAGAGAAGGAGAGAGACATCAATGTGTGGTTGCCTTTCACCTGCCTCCAGCTACAGACCTGGCTGGAAACCTAGCTGGAGACCTGGTTATGTTCCCTGGCTGAGGTAAAGCTTTTCTGAGAAAGGAGAAAACTTACCTCTGACCAATTGCTTTAATTTACTATAGATTTCAGGCTTACCTAGGTGATTATATATATACATCTATACATATACATATATACACGTGTATATGCAAACATATTCATGCATGTGCAAAATACTTAATATATTTTGTGTAAAAATATTTTATATATGCATATATCTATATGTTTCTGTGTATGTGTGTGTGCATGGGAGGGTGTGTTGTTAAACTTTATGATTTTGCTTTTATGCAGGTCAGAAAAGATCCTCATAAAAGAACATTTCAGATTTTACTGCACCTGGATGTGCTAGAGGTCTTCGCTTGCTTCACCTGATGTGTACTGGTAAAAGGTAAGCACTCAGGGAGCCTCAGGGCTTCACTGGGGTCCCTGGCCCTTAATCCCCCCATAGTCTAGGGCCTGTAAGAATTGTATGAACAGAGATGAGTAGTCCCTCTGCCTGGCCGTTCCGAGGACCCTGGGGACTCCCCCTGGCTTTGTGGCAGTGTTCAGTTTGTCTTCCCTCCATTCCTCCCACCTGGCATATTACCAGACCTCAGTGCCATCTCAATTCATCCACGCCTTCAGCAGTGTTGAGGAGAAGTGAAGAATTGAAACAGTCCAGATAGCCATTGCTCTGTGAGCCCAAAGCCTCAGAAAAACAAAGTCCAAAGTAATCGGTCCTTGCTCCATTCATTCCCAGATGAGCACAATCAATACCTTCAAACTGAAGGATGTAATCTTACCCTCCCTCTACAATGTTCCAGACACCCCCATTGTTCCCAGAATTATATCCAGCCTCATACTGCAATGAGGCCGCAAGCTTGCTTTGAATTAAACCAAAACATTTCTCCTACCCAAACAAAGCCAGGCAACTTTGCTTTGTGCACTTTTCAGCTGATGTGCATCTTGCTATTCTGTGAGCGAAAGCAGGTCACAATCTATCTTCTTGGGAAGGTCTTGATGCTGCTCCCCAGCCCCTGATGAATTAGCCCGGCCAATGAAGCACTGCATTAAATACTGAAGAACAGGTAGGTGCATTCATGCTTGTTCTTTTATAGGTGAAAATTAGTGGGACAGAAGGTTTTTCTATTATTTTCCAGCCCTGTGGAAAGTGGCTGCCTGAAATCACCAGACCAGTTTCATTTTTGTCTTAGGAAGCTTTTGGCCAACTAGATTCAACTTACATTTACTGAATGTCTAATACTGGCCAGGAGCCAAACTAGTCAGTTTCTTATCTCTAAGGTCATCTTGTTATCACAATAATGACAGGATGTAAGAACCCTTTGGGATGAAACTATTGGCACTCATAAACTTGCCAAATCATGCAGCCAATACAGTGGCTGGCCAGGGATTCAAATGCAGATTTCTTAACACCAACTGTGATGTGGTTTTTCCACCCAGTTACAGCTTTTATATGCCTTAGCATTTGCATTTAAGAGATGACTCAGGGTGTTGGATAAATATCTGTTAGAGTGGCTTCCTCAAAATGTCTTCCTCTGTGGATATGTTCCTCTGGTTTCCTCTGAGTACTTCCTTCTGCCCACCTCCACTGGGATTCTTCCCATGGATTTTGAAAACAGAGACTGAAGGAGGAAAAGCCAGTCTTTCTCTGAATAACTGAAATTGCAAATACATAAATTTGGGAGCTGTTAATTCACCACCATGACCTAGAGAGAGAAGCATATGCAGAGCAGGAGCGCAGATAGATAGTACTTGATTCTTCTAAAAGCTCTGGTCTCTCCCTTCAGTCTGTTGCTGGTATCAGCACACCCTTGCTTATACCAAAATACCCCCTGAATTCTTTTCTTTCCCTTGAAGTAGACAGGCACATTCTGTTCCTTGGAGCCCAAAGAGCTCCGACACACCAGAGAAGTCACAGAACACACTCTGTCACTGGAAGCTAATAGGGGACTGTGCTTGGATTTGTTAGCAGGATCCTTTTTGAAGCTTTCTTGTAGGAGGATAAGGCAACCTGAATATAAGACAAAGGGAGTGTGGGCGTGGAATTGAGGTCAACCTAGGTGTTAGCAAAGCCGCTGGGGAAACTGCCGGAAGAGAGGTAAGGAATTCAAGAATCTATACCCACAGATAATGTCACACTTATAAAATGAGGGGAACAAGGTAGGCTAAGAAAGAGACAGAGGAGTCATAGTTAGAGAAGCAGAGGAAGCAGGATAGTGCTAAGTCACAGAAATTAATGAGTGCACATCCAGACCGGAATAAATCTTCAACAGCAACTGAGCAGGTGAAAGGGGGGAGTGACTGGGAGCCGAGAAAGGAGGGATACGAGGCCATTTCTCACTCATAAGAAAGATTTTTCATAAAAGACGTAGGCACAGAAGTCAGATTGCTGTGGGTTACAGAGTAGGCAGGTGGCAGGGGTATTGGTACACTGAGTGTAGATTACTTTTTTATAGAACTTTGGTGGTGAATGAAATGAAAACAGGGCAGTAGTAGTGTGAGGGGAATCACAAACTGGGATGTATGTGTTTTTTGCAGAAGGGAAACTCAAGTCATCTATTAGTTAAGTAGATAGTACATTCATTTCCTTATAGTAATGATCTAGCAACACATGGTAGAGACATCATGTTCCCACAATACCCATTGCCCTGTCTTTCTTTTAGTAATAAGCTCCCCTACCATGTTGTATGTTAGCAAAGCCCATGGCACCCAGCTTGATAGTCCCTTGCTGTGGCTGCATATATTCACATAACAATTCTCACAGGGGTGTAGAAATAATGCGTGCAACTCCCATATCCCTTCCTGTAGCAAAAATGTCTTGCCCTCTCTGTAAGCTCTTCCATTTTTACAATGAGCAGGAAAGTGTTCATGCCGATAAGCCAGGTTGACCAGCACTCCAAGGAATGGTAGAGCAGTAAGAAGGAAGGAACTTGGGTTGTCAATGGAATGAAGCTGCTGTTCCCCATCTGACAAGGCATAGATTTCTGGGCTGTGATGAAAGATGAGAGAAGAGGAGAGGAGCAGGACAGGAGGAAGAGAGAGAATATCACATTTGAGTAACTATTTTATTTGGGGGTTTACCTTTCAGAAGGTCTTGTCCCATCGTATATCCCTATCAAAAAGGAAAGCTGCAATTATCCTCTGTCGGTTTAATAAGAGTTGGTCTTAGTAACTGCTAATATAATCTCTTAACATGGAAAAAGTTGGGAAGACTCTGTCTTACAGATCTAGTCTAAGCACTATAAAAAAATATGGCTCTTTTTTGGATATGGAATAAGTTTGATTTGGAACATCCTTCTTCTGAGAAAGTAGATTACAGATTTCAGAGACAGATAAATGAAACTTTTTAAAGGATTCACTAAATTGATTTATAAATGTTCAGGGCAATTGGAAAAAGCTTTGCTAAGAATGGCAGAAGATTCCATTTTGATGTTAGTATGGAAGTTGGCTCTTGCAAGAGACAGAAACAAATCTTGGTGAACGTAGTTAAAAATAGGGGACCTAATGACTTATACAACCTAAGGAAGGACAGGAATAAAGCTAACCTCTAAGAAAAAAGAGACTGGGCGCTCTCTCTCTCTCTCTCTCTCTCTCTCTCTCTCTCTCCTGCTTTCCTTACAAATTAGCTTCAGTCATATAAAGGATTCTCCAAAAAAGTACAGAATCCAAATACACTAGCTTCTAAACCTCTCACCACTCAACCTTACCTTCCAAGAGGATCCAGGATTTCCTTTCTTCTTCCAAATTCACCTAGAGAAGGGCTCAGGCCCACCTTAGCTTGGCTGAAGATTCAAAAAAAAAGGTAGTAATTCACATTTAATTATTCCTTCAAAAATTTACATTTGAAACCAAGCACATCACTTGCTCCAGAAGGCTGACTATAGCATTTTGGGAAATTTCAGACTGTTCATTCCATTTCTCAGAACCCATGCATTAAAAGGTATTCTTTTCACCTAACAACATATAAAGTTCAGGCTCCTGAAAGGCATGCTTGGCTGTAGATAACCAACAGGACAAACCTACGCCTTTCTTGCCTTTTTCTGCTTTTTTCTTGTGGGGGGAAATATTTAAAATAAATTTGTAGAAACCAGATGTTAATTCATTTGTCTGAGCATAGTTTATGATTATGAAACTTACCACGAGGAAATAATCAAAGCACAGCCTGATGAACAGAAGACCCAAATGAGCTGAAATGTCTGGGAACAATAATCAACAGAAGAAACATGAGTGGCATGAAGAAGGACAATTGCTGGAAATGTTTCAAGGTAGAAACCTCACCTGACATCAGCCTCTTTGGAGCCCTAAAAATGGGACCTACTTGACCACAAAGCTCATCGCCAATCTGAGTGAGCTCTTGTGGAAAAAAGACCCTTTGATGGCTTCATGTTCAGATCTGAGGAGCAGCTCCATGATCCAATCAGGATCTAGACCCATCTTTCTCTTTCTTATTTGGTACAATGGAAGAATTAAAAGGGACTTCCTCGCCCCATAAAATAACCTCCGTTTGACGCCAAATTACAACTTCCAGACCTCAACCTCCCCATTTTCGCCACCCCAGGGGACTGAATATTCTACGGAACACTCACCTGCAGAGTTAACTAAAACAAGAAGCTGGAATCTTTCACAACACAGAATTGGACAAATCTCCACAGACAGTGTAAAATACTTTACCCTGTCTTACACGGATGAGATTATTTAGTCTTCACGTCACCTCCAAGTAGCCTATTGCGCCCCTTTTGATCAGTCCATAAATCAGCGAGGACGCGCTCTAGCGTTCTGAGGTTTTCACTAAGCCTGGACATGTGGGCAGGCCAAGGCAGATATTTTATTATGAAAGCCAGATTGGCATGGGCTATAATTTTATAAACCTCATTCGTGGTTATAGTTTCTTATTTCTAGGTATGGTAAAATACCATTTTTACTTTGTAAATGCATCTTCGCCAGGAGGAAGGATCTGAGGGCGCTCTGTACCAGACGCAGGAACAGAGAGCTCCCTGGCTGGGAGAGGCGGTGCCCTGCCTGTCAGAGCCCGGCTGAGCACCGACTGTCCTTTGCTTACAAACAGCACGTTCATCAAAGGACAGGGAGCAAGCAGAGCAGCCTCCACCTGCGTCTCCCAGGGAGAGAGAAGCAGTTGTGTGAACGTTACAGGAACGGTGTCCTTCTGCCTCTAGCGCAATTCCTGGGTATGGCCTGGTGTCCCGCCAACTTGAAAGGGGAATCCCTGACCGCCACCAGTGGCACGGGTACCTGCAGACACCGAACTGCGGACCCTCAGGGAGGCCGAGTTGCTGCTGGAGAAACTCCTAATGGAAACCTGGGGCAGCCCCATCCATCGGTCAACAAAGCAGCCACCCTCTCGGGCTGCGGTTGGAAGGAAGAGGCCATTAAGATTCACTTGACAAGCGATGTCAAACACCGAGTTCAGGCAAGGCCATGGGCAAGGGGCAGTGAAAAGACACTTTTCCTGCATTCTAGAAGCAGACCAGGGCTGGGGACGGTGTGGCTCAGTGGACTGCGTGCAGGCCCGTGAACCGAAAGATTCCTACTCAGGGATCACGCCTTGGCTGCGAGCCGGGCCTCCAGTAGGGGGCGTGCGAGAGGCAACAAATCCAGGTTTCTCTCCTGCCTTCTCTCTCAAAGTAAGTAAATAAATAATACAATCTTTTTTTCTTTTTCTTTTTTTTAAGTAGACAAGCAGTGTAAGTGGGTGGGTGAGGGGGTACCTGGAAGCATATTCATGCAGGAGAGTGGGCTTGGTAAGGCAATGTGCCCCAAATCACTCCAGAGCAATGGCCAGTGTGTGCCATGCTTAGGGGATCATTAAAATAATCAGATAAGATCGGGCGCATTCAGGGAGGATCCTGGCAGAAAAGAGGAGGAAGAATACTTTTTAAGTTTTTTAAAAAATATTTTATTGTTTATGCTATTACAGTTGTCCCATTCCCCCCCCCCCACTTTGCTCCCCTCCACTCAGCCCGCCCCCCACTCCCACAGCCAATCCCCACACCCCGGTTGTCCATGTCCATGGGTCATGCCTATATGACCTTTGACTAATCCTTTGAGGAAGGATATTTTAGATAGAAGGGATAGCAAGTGCAAAAACACTGGTACTGATCTACAAGTCCAAAATTTGGGGTTTGTTGTCATAACAAGACATAATTGTGATGATAATATAATGTAAATAATATATCCTTATTGTCACTAACATATAAAGTTGTGTCAATTTGAAAATACTAAGAGCTATGGAAACAGACATAGCTTTAATTGTATTGACTCGGAAGAATATTTACAGGATGCTTTAGATAAAAACAAAGTACAAAACAGTATTACCTGATATGTTTCATAAACAAAGATGAATCAATTAAGGTCCCTTGAATAGGGTACACATAACTATATAAACAAAGTTATGAAATTTGGAAAGAGAGAAAGAGGCTATTTATTTTACATTGGAAACTTAATCGCCTTAGATGATTGAATTAGCTTATTTGACTTAATTCGTATTTATTAGAAAAAGGCAAAAAATACATTTTAAAACTTAAGACAGAAAAAAGGAAATGTATCTAGTCTCCATGTAGGATCATAACAATCGGAAAATAAACTAGCATGATAAAAATAAGCGTGGAGCCCTGGCTAGTGGCACAGTGGATAAGGCATCGGCCTACAAACCCAAAGGTCACTGGTTTGATCCCCAGTGAGGGCACATAACCAGGTTGCAAGACAAGTCTCCAGCCAGCTCCTTAGCTGGAGGCAGGTGAAAGGCAACCATACATAGATGTGTCCCTCTCTCTCGCTCTCTCTGCCTCTCTCCCTCCCCCTCTCTAAAAATAATAAGTAAAATATTTTTTTTAAAGCAAGGGAATCAAAGAAAAATCAAGTAGAAGAAAGCAATGTGTGGGCCCAATTCATTTTTTAAAGCTTTAAGATTTTATGTATTTATTTTTATAGAGGAAGGGAAAGAGGGAATAAGATAGGGAGAGAAACATCAATATGAGAGAAAAACATTGATCAGTTGCCTCTCTCACACACCCCAATGGAGGACCAAACCTGCAACCCAAGCAAGTGCTCTGACGGGAATCAAACCAGTGAACTCTCGCTTTGCAGGATGATGCCCAGCCATCTAAGCTGCACTGGTCAGGGTGAGACCTATTCTCAAATAAGGTTGGGTTGTAATTAGCATGGAATGAAATCTAAGATTACTACCTCATTTTAATTAGGTAATAATTTAATTTAATCTCTTCATCAGCACTGCTAGAACTTAGTAGTTGTTATAATAGAACACCAACACTCTCAGTAATAGGCCTATTTTCCTAGCTTTATGCTCTTGAAGAACACTGCACATACCATAATTGCAATTAATTATTAATGGCTTGTCTCCCCCCATGACTCTCTGACTCAAAGGACTGTTAGTCACACGTAGAATGTAGTGAATATATAGTCAGCTTCCAGAAAGTACTTGTTGACTGAATGGATGAAAGAATGCCCTTGGAATAGTGGTAGAACAAGGAGAAAAGGCTCTGACGGGATACTCAAGGAAAGGCTGTGTGGAAGGTGAGATGTTTGACTTTGTTCCCAGACATGAGATAAGATTCCCTAGATGGATAAGAGTGACACCACCAACATTTCAATGAGGATAACCAATATGGTTGCATGACAAGAGCATAGAAATTAGAATTGATAGAAGGTGAGATTGAAGACTTATGCAGGGGTCAAATCTTAGAAAGGTATACTAAAAACTTTAGAAATTCTCCTATAGACAATGGAAAGACATTGAAAAATTTTAAGCAAGCAAGTGCCAAAATCATATTTGTACTTCCAAAAGATTATGAAGAGACAGTATGGGGGAAGGAACTCAGGCTGAGCAAACAGTAAGGAGAATAATTACAACATGCAGCCAACTCAGTAAATATCTGTTAAATACATGAATGGGACAAGCAAGATACAGTTAAACTTTTACATTAAAAAAAGGGAGTTCCATAAGGTGCTGACCTGTGAACCCAAAGGTTGCTGGCTTGATTCCCCCGTCAGGACACATAGCCAGGTCTCCAGCCAGGTCTCCAGCCAGGTCTCCAGCCAGGTCTCCAGCCAGGTCTGTAAGCCAGGTCCGTAGCTGGAGGCAGGGTGAAAGACAACCATACATTGATCTCTCTCTCTCTCTCTCTCTCTCTCTCCCTCCCTCTCTAAAAGTAATAAATAAAATCTTTAAATAAAAAAGAGTTCCTTTTTTTATCTCATTTTATCCATGTAGAATCCACTGATTACTAATATCAGACTCTGCATAAATGAGCCAAGCTTCCCAACTTTTCAGCAAAGAACTCAATATTGCCTCCCTGCTTGCTATATAAGCAGGAAGGTAGTATTGAGAGTGTGAGTGAAGCAGTCTATCAGGGTGGTAATGAATTTCATCAATAACTGGAGATGAAATTTCATTAAGTTGCACATCTACAGCAGGAACCATTTAACTTAGAATGCCTATGGTTTTACCTTTTTTTAAAAAATCATGTGCTGAGATAATTTGGGAAAGTTTTCACAGTGTGGCTCAGTGGATTGACCACTGGCCTGTGAACCAAAGGATCGTTGGTTTGATTCCCAGTCAGTGCACATGCCAGGTTTTGGGCCAGGTCCCCAACTGGGGTACACAAAAGGCAACCACACATTAATGCTTCTTTCCCTCTCTTTCTTCGTCCCTTCCCTTCCCTAAAAATAAATAAATAAGATCTTGTTTTAAAATGTTAGAGAGGAGATAAGAAAATAAGAAGTAATGCATAATTAATTCCATCCATATTTTATTTTGAAAACTAAAACATTAGAGATTGGAAGATTTTGTTTTCTTGTCTTTTATTGAGGGGAGGGGGACTTTGATCATATGGTTAATCTCTGTAACCCTAAGGAACAGATTCTTATTCCCTCAGCCCCATTCTGGCCTCTTTCTCTGCAGGATATAAAGTTTTACATGCCTGCATATTTTCACGAATGCCGACAAGAAGGCAAAGCAACATGCTCTTTAGACTTGGAAAGGAACTATCCCAGGGTTACAAGCAGGCAGATGGCCATTTTTGCTGTCTCTGCCTTCACTCTTATTCTGGTAACCCGAGAAATTTATAAAAACAAAATTTTCCTTTAATGTGCTGCTTTGGGGGGCTGTGCAAACTATTACTTCATTAAATTAAAAAGAGGCACCAGGAAAACAATAAATCAGCTCCTCCCCTCCAGATTCCAGGGCCTGAGGTTATTCTGAATCTAGGTTCCATAAATATTCTATTACTAGGAGAGTCATCCAGCCCTGAACATTAGCCATTTTTCTCTGGGCCTCCGTTTCCTCTTTTACAGAGACTTTCCAGATGGTTAGGAAGGGCCTTTCCAGTTCTAATATTCCAGGATTTACGAAAGAGGATACAACTAGCAATGCACTAGAGAGAGGTAAGGGGCGAAATCCCTAATGATTAGGAGAAATGAGGAAGAATCAGAACCCAGTGCTGTTGGCTTTTACTGCCATTCTCTTCAACCTCTTCATTGGTCAAGTACAAAACTTTAACATGGAAGTATTCTTGACTCGGGATGATGAGCACAACACAATATACAGATGGTGTGTGATAGAAATATACACCAAAAACCTGCATCCTTTTATTAACCAACGTCACCCCAATACATTTAATTAAAAAAGAACTCTTGAAAGGCGTAGTTCCCCTCTCCTTTTAAAATTTGAGTGAGTTAAGAAATCCACTTCTGCATTTTGTTTATTTTTAGTAAGGGTCATTGAAGACGGCTGCATTTTCTCTCTCTACAAGACCTGCCAGGACTTTCTGCTCTCAAGTGCTTTGTACATGTATCTTTTGCTCTAGACACTTCCCAGCATGCATGTCATAATACTCTTTCAGTACAGTATGTGAACTCGTGGAGGCCATCATCTGGGGGCAGGAAATTGGAAATCTAAGCCACATACTGCGAGCCACAGGGGAATCTGGCCTTGTGTGTTTCAAACAAAAACTTTTCATCTTTGCAGATGCTTCTGTGGCTCTGTGCTTAACACAGGCTTATCTGCAGGACATTGTACTCAGCCAGCCTCAGCCTCCTTCACGCCCCTGCAGGAGAACCATGTCTTCAAGCACAGCTCCAAAGCGTTCTCATTATTTCCAATGTAGCTGCATTCTCTCGTTTCCTTTCTTAATTTCCCAAACACTCAGCAGAATCCATGTGAAATGTCCTCCCTGCACACAATCTTTCTCCTCCCAAGGAAAGAAAGAAGTGGGACATGGGGGTGAATTTGTTCTGCCCGAAGGTTCCTGTTTTTCTCAGTGGAACAGTTGGGCCTTTTAAAGTTTCCCCGTGTCTCTCACCCGACCATTTTAGATTTCCTAAAATAAAAGTGAGGATTCCAAACGCCACTCCTCTCTCCTCTTCTGTCTCACTCTCACTCAGATGCCAAGGCTTGTCGGGGTCATGTGCCTGGATTCCTCAGCATTTTCTCTCTTTCTTGTCTAGCTCTCACTTTCTTATTTGCTTCACCGACAGAACGTTGTCTTGAGTCTCAGCTGTTTCTCTGGATTCCCACTGAAGAAACCCCACTGCAACGTCTGCTTCTCTCAAATCTTCCTCAGCCAGGCCCCTGGCTCTGAGGGCCGGAGGGAGCACCAAAACCAGGTCTCTGTGTCCCAGTTCTGTTCCTGGTGACTTGGACAAAATATATCCCCTGCTTCGTACTCACACCCCGGGGCTGTTGATAGGGGAACTAGTCGGGGAGTGGGGCCCATCTCATGGAACACCTATAAAGAAGTTTTATAAACTATTCAAAACAGAGAGATTTTAGCACCTGTCCTTCACATGTTTACATTGGACCCCTCCAAAGTCTTCTGAAATGTTTCCTGGCCGCTAGGTTCACACCTTCCAAACCATCAGAATCCCACCGGAGTGCTCCCTCTAAATGTCAAGGCCGACGGGCACCTGGCTGTTTACATCTTTCTGTAGCAGGAAAGTAAAGAGCCAGGGAAATTCCTTGGCAGGTGGAATGGGGAGTAGGGATGACTGATTCACACTGGCCCCATCCAGCACCCTAACCCACCAGCCTCCTCCGCCTGCAGTTCCCTTAAGCATTAAGCCCCCAGGACATTGAGGTTCTAACCCTCATAGGAACAAAGCCTCAAGGCTGTTGACCACAGAGGCAGAGTTTTTGGTGAAACAAGAGGTAACCTCTAGGCCTCAGCTGTGTTTCAGCTCCAGCCCCGGAAAAGCAGCAAAACCAGCTAAAGCAACACCATGGCTGACCTCAGGGCTAGTGCAGTGACCAATGACCCCCCGCCCCAGTGCTGACCATCAGTAGAGAGCACAGCCCTGAAAGGACACACCTGGAAAACTGATGACTATTGCATTGAAATCCTGCCCTGAGGCCTCCCCTAAAATTCCCACCTTCAGAACACAGATAAAAACCCTTCTACAAAGGATTCAGGGTTGGTCTCTCTCTCTCTCTCTCTCTCTCTCTCTCTCTCTCTCTCTCGCACACCTTCCCCCACTCTCTTCTTTGCCTTCATTCTCCTAACCTCCAATGGTGCTCCTTCTGCCTCAGTCAATGTGTTTCCTGCGCCCATGCAACACAGCTGGCTTACTTCTTCTGTCTCTGCGCCTTCTTTCTAACAGGCTAAATGAACTTCTTGTGCTACAGTTCCCGGCTCTGAATTCTTTCCTTGCCGAAGTCAGGAACCCAGAGCCAACAATGCCGCTCACATTTCCACGCCCCCTGGGGCAATGGCTCTGGGCTTTAGTGCACCATGCAAAAGCCCTCCGGGGTCTGGCCCTTCCGGCTCCCCATGTCTCCATCTTTCCCCCCAGCTCCTTCCTGGATGCCCATCTTGCGCCAGTCACACCTGGTAACCTCCAGATCACTGACTGCATCCTGCGCCATCTCCCCCTGCCCCAATACTCTTTTCTTTTTTTTTTAATTTTTCAATTTCAGTTGACAGTCAATATTTTGTATTAGTTCCAGGTGTACCGTGCAGTGGTTAGGCAGTGATATACTTTACAAAGTGTTCCCCTCCGTAAGTCTAATGCCTACCTCGAACCATTTATAATTAATCACGTATTATTGATTATATTCCCTATGCTGTACTTACATCCCCAAGACTGTTCTGTAACTACCAGTTCGTAGTTCTTAATCCCTTCACCTTTTTCACTCACCCCTCCAACCCACCTCCCCTCTGCATTTATAAGTCTGTTTGTGCTTTGGTTGTTTATATTGTTCTTTACATTCCACATATAAGTGAAATGATACGGTATTTGCCTTTCTATCCACAACATACTTGATGCATGAAATACCTCTTTGTTTTTTTGTTAAAACTTAGCTCATGCTAGGAAGCCCATTTTCCACCACTGTGCTCAAGGGACATTGAAACCTTTTTAGAGTCACAAATTTATCTTAGGTTGGTTATCTGTTGCTATATGAGCAGACCACTGGAACTTAGGCCGAACCTCTTCTCTCTCCCAGGAAGACTCTAAGTTCCTTGAGGGCAAAGACACATCTGTTCTGTTCATTTCTGACTCTTCAAGGTCTAGTGCAGTGCCCGTCACATAATAGGTGCTCAATAAGTGCTAAATAAACGAATAACTTAGCACATTATTTCCCTTCTTGAAAACTACCTATAGGCACCTAGCTGAAATCTAGGCTGAAATCAATTTAGACTTTGAATCTTCCCCACTGATTCTGCCCTGCTCTTTGTACTCTACTCCAGAAAAGGACCTCAGTCATTTTGATAATTTCATTCAAAGACCACAGAACCCCAGGGGGAACACTAGGTCAACTGTGACATGTATTATGGTGTGTTTTTTTAATTATGTAAATAGCCATCTGTTCAGAAACTATTTTGGACTCATTTAATGTGTATACTTTAGACTAAAGGGGAAACTAGGAAAAGTGCATCTCACTTTGGACCCATAAAAATCTGAGTGGTATCTGATTGATTTCAAGTTATAAAAGGTCTCAATTTCAATGGCACATCCTTTCTCTTTGGTCAGAATCCTAAATCTTTTTAATTGCAATTTAAGCACCTGCAGTCAAATCTTAAATGCCTTTCTCATTTAAATTCTAAACATTAACATTCCAAACACCTCGATTATGTAAATGGTAAGGGGTAGTTTTTCTTTTAAGATTTTTTTTCCACTACCTTCCACTGCTGCCAATTACTGTTATCCTTTATGCCCCCAACAAGGTGGCTAGGTTTCCTAGGTGACCCCAGAAGATCATTTTTGGAATTGAACAGCAAGGCTAAATCTTGGCAGCGCATTTCCAGGAGAGCAACAGAGTAAAAATACCTACACTTGTTCTGTACTTATTATTTGCTGATCGCATACTGGGCCCTTAAAGTGGATTTCTTATAGGTTTAGTCCTCACAATGGTACAGTCTCATAGGATCAAATCCATTTCTCTGTTCACAGGCAACTTGCCCCAGGTTACGTAGCTTGTGAGTAGAGGGGTGTGAGTCTGTATGTTCTGTTTACCACACCATTGCCCTCCCAAATGTCATTGTCTTCTGCAGAGACACAAGACATGCTGTTGGAATCAATCAGCAATGAATACCGTGATTAAATAAAGCCATGCAGAACTATGATTTAACCTGAAGGGAAGAAACCATACAGAACAAATAATCATTATAACCAACTTAAAAAAACATCCTGGTCTGGCGGACAGGTTGGAGCAGGGAGGACATGATTAGGCAGCCCCATGGTATGAAGGCTTTGAAGAGCATCCTATTCAGTTTGAGACCTGCTTCCCTGCGTCCACTCTACTGTGGCTTCCTGTAAACCCACCTCCAAGATTCCTACATGGAATAATCTTCAGCATGGTCTAATGGTACAACTCTGCTCTGGAATGTGTCTGACCCTTCTCCTATGAACCCTTTTATTTTCCCTAGATTCAAGTATCGGAGCCCATTCCCTCACCCCCTGCTAACCTGACTCCAACAACTGTCCATGGCTGTACCTCCTGAGCATTCCTCACCTTGAGGTGACTCTTTTGTTTTTTAAACCCAGACATAGCAATTGTGCAGCAGCCAGGGTGGTTTACTTATTCTTATGTGTCTTCCGTGTCATGACTTCAATGCTAGCTACTCAAGAGGAGGACTTGTCATAGTCACCATTGCAGGGTCAAAGCCTAGTGTGGTGCCCAGGATGTAGATCATATTCCATGAATGTCTCCTAAATTGAAGTTATTATTTTAGCTTCTTAGCCTGAGATATTTTTAGGTACCATAATTTTTAGATATTGTTAGAATGTTTATGTTTCCTAATTAAGATAATTTTTTTAAGATTTAAAATATATATAATTAATTAATTATTTTAGAGAGATGGGACGGTGGTGGAAGGGAGAAAGAGAGGGAGAGAAACATCAATGTGTGGTTGCTTCTTGTGCACCCACATCTGGGGACCTGGCCTGCCACCCAGGCATGTGCCCTGACTGAGAAACAAACCAGTGACCCTTTGGTTTGAAGGCTGGTGCTCAATCCACTGACCCACACCAGCTAGATAATTTCATACTCAGTCTTCTTCAGTTTCTCTCCAGCCTTAGCCATTGGTTGGTATGACTCCTGTTCTCCTGCTGCATAATTGCTAACTGTATATCACACTATTTAATAAAAACATATGGGTCTTGGAACTCAGGAAACCTAGATTTGACTGCCAGAATACCACTTACTAGTTATGTGGTCTTAAGGAAATTAGGTAATCTCCCAAAACCTTTATGTCATCACTGTAAATGATACCCAAATCATAGAATCAAGGGAGGATCTATAAATATAATGTGTAAGAAAATGTTTTGGTAAGCTGCATTGCAATATATAAATGCTAAATTTTATTATAATAACTGATGCACTATCTGATAGATATTTAGCATAAAAACTTGAAATTTTCACTAAACAATTAAATATACTTTTTTTTGGCACAAGAAGCAGAAGTTGTGTGTGTTTCTCTGGATCCACAGTGAGATCCACTTCACCAAAGAAATTTACACTTATTCCTCTGATAGCTTGCCATACTGTTAAATTTTTCTCACTTTTCTATAACAACCTTGTGTTAGAATGTTGTAAAAATAGCAATTTTCCCAATTAAGAGGCCAGCAGAATGCAGAAAATGTTGTTCCAGATCAATAACATGGGTCCAAACCATGTGATCATCAGGCACATCCCTGGACAACTGCAGCAGACCCAGAGCTGGGGGCTCCCCTGTCCCGCAGGGGTTTGCTGAACTCATTCCCACCTGGCATGGTGGGAGCCATCCAGGAGGATCCTGGCAGGTTTCATAAAGCAGTTGCCCAACTGGCCCATGGGAGTCCCACCTCCCAACCTCAACATAATTCTTTTCCAAGCTGAGTGTGTTGGTAGATTCACAGACTGGAGCATTTCCCCACAGAAGATTACATAATCCTAGAACGAAAATAGAGAAATGCATCCATTTCCCATGACTGGATGGGATAACATACTCAGTTTTAACTGACTCTGGAGACTCCAAATCAATTAAACTAAGGGTAAAATAGGAATGAAAATTGTATTATTTTACTAGCTTGATTATTTTGTAAAAATAGAAAGAAATAAATGTAAAATGTGAATAGTCCCACAGCATTGAGAAGTGCCATCTATAGTAGGCTGTTTGGTGCCATTAGAGGTTGATTTCTTCAAGTTATTTTTATTTTTTTAAATATTTTATTTATTAGTTTTAGAGAGAAGGGAAGGGAGAGAGGCAGAGAGGGAGAGGAACATCAATGTATGGTTGCCTTTCACCTACTTCCAGTTACTGACCTAGCTGGAGACGTGGCTTGCAACCTGGTTATGTGCCCTGGCCGGGAATTGAACCAGTGACCTTTGGGTTTGCAGGCCAGCACTTTATCTACTGTTCCACCAGCCAGGGCTCTTTAAGTTATTTTTAAATGAGTAGGAACATGAATGTGAGAGTCCAATAGTCTGAGCCCGATATTAGCCTGTAAGACAATCAATCTTCTCTGGTCAAGGGAGCATAGTACTACCATGTAGGTTCAGTATATTTATGAGAACAAAACCAAATGTTTGCATGTTTTGAAAGAATAAATTTGAAAATCAGAATTCTGAGAAATACAAAATAAAGGATCCATTTGACATTAATTAAGCACTTACTATGTTCCACATGCAGAGCTAGGTTCGGGGAATTGAGACGTAACTAGATTTCCTAAAGAGATTCTCATACACTAAGAACATATAGACAATCAAAGAAATATAATTTAATTGCTATGTAAAAATTATTTAGAGGGGGGTATTGATGAAGAAGTGGTTAATTTTGTGAAAAGAGAACTGAATAATGGAAGTTCCTACAGAGGGACTGAGGTGACTCTTTAAAAGATTAAAAACATTTCAGCAGACAGAGGTGAAGGGAACGTTATTCTGGCCAAGAATGCTACCATGTAGTTCTGAAGGTACATGGGACATACACGGTTTAGAATAGCTATCTGACTTGCTCATAAGGAAATATTAGTAGAGAAAAGTAAGAAAAAGGAAAGACCGGGGAAATAGAAAGAGATAAGGTTTGGTGCATTGATTGAAACCATATTTTAAAAAGAATTGTTCTGCTGTAGATTTTGAACTTTGTACTAGAAGACATGGAGAACTAAAGATTTTAAAGAAAAGATAAAATATATCCAAGTTGCCAAACTAAAAAACAACATTCAGTTTGTTAAGTAAAAAGGAAGAAGTAGAAGCACAAGTCCTGAAATACTAAGTTATCTACATTCTGCATCAAACTGATAATACTGTGCCTAGACCTTGCAATAAACTCTAATTAATCATTTACTCTTTATACTTGATCATCCTTTTCTTCAACAAAAACGTATTAACATCTGAATTATGCTAGACTAATGAGGCACAAAGTTGATCAAGACAAATAAAGTCCTGGTCTTCATGGAGTTTAAAGTCTATTGGGGGAATGAATATTAAACATGTGGAAGAAATAAGTATGGATTGTGATTAAGTGTTACTACAATAACATGTGAAATAGCCACGGAACTCACTGGTCTTGAGCCACAAAGATTTCAGGTTGGGCTCATCACAATCACCCTCACCAAACATCTGTGGAAATTACATTTGTTTGTTTGCTTATTTGTTTGTTTGCTTTAAATAGGAGAGCTATACTCTCCTTTCCCTACATTTATTATTTTTTTAATACATTCTCCACGGCCTCTGTCAGTGAATTTTGAGTGACATAGCCTCAACACAAACTATTGTAATATCTGCAAGATTTTTTTTTTTTTGCTATTCTAAATATTTGCAAATTACTGGAAAACATTATAGTTTGCTAAAGAGAAATAGCCCAGCTTTTCTCAGCTGGTGTCTTAGAAACGCATGGGTTCTAGTGGTGAAGGGACAGATGGTTGAGTGAATGTTAGTAATTAGAGAGGGAAAAGTCCACTGTTGACCTAAAAAAGCAACAGAATCTGTTCCTTTATAACTTTTCAATGACTGGTTAGTTAAGTCCTAATTATTACAAAATTGTGAAAAGAAAGGTTTAACATCAGAAAATTTCCCTACTAACATCACACTACTAGGCCATCTCTTTACATATGAACTACTGGTCCATTTCCTTAACAGCATGCCTAATCTTATTAGGTCTGTGATACACTAAGAATTTTTTTTTTTTTTTTGCAATGCAGATTTTTTTCATTTTTAAATTTAATCTTTATTCTATTTTTAAAATTACCATTTAGTCCCCTTGTACCCCTCTCCCCCTACCCCAGCAATCTGAGAATTTAATCCAATGTTCACATGTCTTACTCCAGGAGCAAAGGTAAAGGTTAGCCTCCATAGAAACATAGCTTGACCATCTAATATAGATTCTTATGAGATCATCTTTTTCTCTGACCACTTACATTTTAATTGAGTCATTCTTCAGGCTCCATCACCTGGAGGGGTTTATTTTGCAACTTTGCCTTCCCCAACCCCCATCTTGCTCAGATTTGGTGAAAACCTAGGAGAGGTTCACCTGTGGTGGAAATAGCCTTCAGCAGCTGAGCTGACTCTTATCAAAGGAGGAAGAAACTAGTATTTCTGAGCATGCTCTATTTACTGAGACATTTCATTACTCTGGTCACTTTACACAGTACACACATTCTCTATGTCCTTAAGATTATGTAACCCTCACCATCACTTATACCCAAGTTAGCTTCACTGTCATCTGATGAAAGCTGCTATTTTTTGTTTTTTGAGTTCCTATTATATCTCAGGTACTGTGCTAGGTATTTCACATACAGTACTGCTAATTTTCACAACATTGCACATTCAGTATCCTTATTTTCAGAAGAGATAAGCAACTTGTTCAAGGTCATTGCACAGAGCTGAGATGTAAACTCAGATCTGTCTGACTCCCTAGCATGTGTATCTTGCACTACATTCCACCAAGAAATGATTGAAAAGAATGATTCATTTTGATATGATTTTCCTTTGTGAAGTTTTTAATACAACCAATTAAACATTAGCTCTTTCCTTCAAATTCAGTTGGTTGGAGTGCACATTAAGTATGCTTTAAAGAACATTTCATATTAAAAATAATTTTAGCAGAACAAGCACTGATCAGAAATGAGATTTGAGATCATGTGACCTTGGGAAGTCCTTCACTTGCCTGGGAAAATTTCCTCACTTATAAAATGGGAGTGAAGATTGAAGGGGAGCAGCAAGGGTTCAAACTAAAAAATTGAACTCTAACAGTCTCTTTTAATTCTCCCAGCTCTAGCAGTCTATCCAATTCTTTAGAACACATTCTCTTTATGTATTTCGATACTACCTTTTGCAAAGGAGTCATAAGAACGAATACAATTTCATAAACCAGTCAGTGAAGGACAAATACCATATGATCTCACCCATTGTAGGACAGTAATGAACAAAACAAATAAACAAGCAAAATAGAACCAGATACATGAATACAATGAATAGACCTTCAGTGGGCAGAAGGGAGGAAGGCAGGGGGAGGCAAAGAAGGGGAGCAGTTTAGTTAAGGAACTAGTATGGAAGAACCATGGACATGGACAACAAGTGGGGTTCACTTTGGGGGGAGTGGGTGGGTGGGGAAGGGGACAGAGGGGAGTATAAAGAGGATGGATGTAATACAACAACAACAAAATTAAATTAAAAAAGGAAAGAATATAATTTCAAATTTACCTTTAAAGAAAAAATTTTCAGCTATCTGCAATATCCCAAATTAGAAAACTCGCATGCACCTTGAGAGGGCAGCAATTATAATGTTTGAAGTTGACAACTGAAATCCACCTGAAGTCTTGTTGACCAATGAAGATAAATAAATAAATACTCATAGCAAATGAATCCAATTCTTGTTTTCAATGAGAAATAGATTTTCAACACAATTCAATTTAAGGAACTGTTGTCTTCATTTTAACCACAAAAATGTCATTGGATTGTTTGAATGAGAAAATGGAGGTTGGATTTAGACATGTCCTTCACAAAAACCTTGGCAGTTGCAACACTGGTAGAAGGTACTGCAATATAAACATCTACAGACCTTAAAATAAAGAAGTCGTTGAGTGCTCCAGGCAGACAGCTATCACAGAATCACCTATCACAACCACCTTCGTGACCTAAGTTAAGGACTTCGTATAAGACAGAGAAGAAAAAAACAAGAAGGGAAGGGGTGGAAAGAACTGGGAAGCAACACATAATGGACTGTTTCCACTGGGAAATGTTTCACACGATGATGGGTGCAGATAGTTAGAATAGTTCACCATGATTTTGCACTCCTGTCTCAGTTTTATCACTGGAATTGATTCCTCCAGTTCTATGAAGGGCATTACACATTCCCTTCCTACCATTTTAAATAATAAATTAATTTTAATGCATGTTTTTGCTCTAACTTGAATGAAAAAGATGAAGAGCCACTGATAGGCTCTGAGTTTTTAGAACACCTTTCAACAAGATTGAAAGCAGAAGGCATTCCATGTCAGCTCTTCTGAAAACAGAAAGTAGCCATCTGCTGCAGATACAGAATTATCCGACTCTAAAGTGCTGCGTGGGCCAGTAGACACAGCCCAAGGTGCACTCACTCCGTGACCACACTGATCCTTGGACAGAGTCCCAGCCTCATGTGCTTTCAGGCAACATATTTAAAGTGCTTAGTTAAGATGCCCTCTCCCTGTATTTTACAGAACTAAGGGAAAGAAAGAGGCCACTTGCACACCTGGAAGATACAAATACCTCCAGTGAACTCAGTAGTAATCTTAAAGACTTCTTGAGTTTTACTGTAGTTCTATCCAGCTAGCAGGTGGTACTGGGGCAGAGTGGGAAGGGGGTGAGTTTTCTTGCTTTTTAAAAGTAAATGCTATGGTGAGGTTGGAACAGAGGGAGGAATACAACTATCCTGATTTTGTTTGTTCATCTTTTTGGTTTTTTGCTTTCTCCCAGCACCTCTTGTTTCTGAATCCTCTTCTAGCTACACTCCTTCTGTGTGTATCCTTCCACACTTTACTGTATTGGAAATTATGTTGGAAAGGTATTCCTCAGGGAGCCCTGTCTCCCCTAGTATTTCTAATCAGCTCCTAATGAGTGAATTGTCTGAAGGCAGAATATAGAGCTAAGGTGATTTTTCTCTCCAGCCAAAGACAGAGCTCTATGTATTGAAAGTTTATTGATATTTGAAGGCTGTTCATCTGAAGAAATGAGATGACTCTTAATCATCTTTCATAAGGGACCCTTCCCCACTGGAAGCAGCCTTGAGAACCCAACACTCTGCTCAATTGCTCAACAACTGGTTGAAAAACTGAGATGTTCAAGAAGAGATGTGTGCAAACACTGCTGGTTGGCAAACTAGACTTCCGTTCTCAACCTCCTTCTCTCTTGTTCCCCTCGGTTATAAAGCCTGGGAAAGCTGAATACTTCCCCAGCTCAAAGTGGCCATGTGAGTTCCAGGCGATGAGAAGGATGCAGAAGTCAGGTGGGAGTTTCTTAGAAAGTTTGTGCTTGCCTAATGGAAAAAGCAAAGAAGGCTTGTTCTTCCTGCCTTTCCTCCCTTCTTTCTGCTGTGGATACAGATGTGATGTCTGCAACCACTGCAGCCATCTTGGAGTCAACAAACCTAAGGACAAACCCAAAGTGCTAAAAATGATGGATTCCAAATGCAGACAGACCCTGGGTCTCTGGCAGCATTACTGAACCAGCCGAATTAACAGTTTACTTCCATATTTCTTGTCAATGAGAAAAACGGGCTCTGGTTTCTCCAGCTACCTTTTTCTTGGTTTTGTTTTTTGCAAAGGAAGTCATTACAAACGCTAGAGAAATTATGATGGAGATGCCTGATAAACCATTCATCTATAATGAGATATTGCATTTGTTTTTAGCATTTTATAGTTTACAAAGTTGTTTCACCACATGTGATCTTATTTCATCGGCACAATAAGGTGGTAAAGTAGTAACTGTTATCCGAACTTTAAAGGTGAGCCTAGTTAAGCTCAATGGGCTTAAATAACTTGCCTAACTCACAGAAAGGGAAGGTGGTAGAATTCAGGACTTGAACCCTTAATCTCTGACACCAATGGCCTATTAACTCTACTTTACTCATGTTGGAAGCCAAGTTCTTGTCTTCATATAGTGATTGCACTCTTAACAATCCCTGAAGAGTTGTTGTCCACCAGTCTTTAGAAGATAGCAAGTGGGAATTAGATAAAAATGACTGAATTCATTGTCTGGAATGAATTAAGGCACTGTGACAAACTGTGTGGTTTTAATAATGAATAGTAAGCCATACACTGATGTTTCTCTCCCTCTCTGCCTCTCTTCCTTCCCCTCTCTCTAAAAGTAATAAATAAAATATTTTAATTAATTAATTAAAATTAAAATGAACAGTAAAAAATCTTATGTGGGGGATTTCACAAGCCACTAGAAAAAATGAATATGAGCACCATAATTATACATTAATCTAAATATGATACAGAGTAGTCTGTAAAAGATGTATGTTTATTGCAGTATAGAAATACTAATTCTGACTTTGGGGAAGTGAGGATGAGGGATGGGAGGAGAGTGACAAGGAAACAAACACAGAGTATGTCCCTAAGCAGTCTTGTATGGCTGGGTACAGTTTGCAGAGTGCTGGCTTATGGGGTTCCAAAGCTGACCAAGTCTAGATCCTGAAGGTTTTGTGGGGCCTGAAGCTTTGTATTCATGCGGGTGGTTAAGACTGATAGATTTCAAAAATGGCCATGTTATAAAGAGAATTATAATTTTGAACACTCTTCGGGCATCAAACAGCAAACTGGAAGTAGACAGGAATGTTGACAGGGAGCAGGTACTGCGACAACCTTTCTACCAAGAAATGATGGGATCGAAAGTAATGTCTGTGGATTGGATAGAAGGAAGCAGATTAGAGAGATCTCACCCATTAGGATCTCAACTATGGGCTATCATAGACAATCAGACATCATTGGAGGGATGGTTGGTGCGTGAGAAGGAAGGAAATGAGATTGTATGGCAGTTTCTGGATTGGGCTTCTAAGGAAGTGGTAGTGCCACCATGTACTCCATGAAGGTAGTGGCACCTTCACGATAAGAGATGCTAAAGGAGGCCTGGCTGGTGTGGCTCAGTGGATTGAGGGCCAGCCTGTAAACCATAGGGTCATCACCAGTTTGATTCCCAGTCAGGGCACCTACCTGGATTGCAGGCTAAGTCCCCAGTTGGAGGCACACAAACAGTAACCACACATTGAAGTTTCTCTTCCTCTTTTTCTCCCTCCCCCTCCCCTCTCTCAAGAAATAAATACAATCTTTAAAGAAAAAGAAATGCTAAAAGAGATATAGAGAGGTATAAAAAGGCATAACAAGTGAAAAAAATCTACATTGCATGCATTGAGTTTTGTAGTCTTTTAGAACATTCAGATGGAGATGTTCATAAAAGAACTGGAAATAAAAACCTGTAATTCAATGAATAATTCTGGCCTAGAGAAATGAATTTCGGCAGTCATGGAAGTAAATTGCATCTCACTGGGACATATAGAAAGAGAGAAAAGAAGAGAATAGAACTCTGGAGAAACACAAACATTCAAAGGTGGAGTAAAAGCATCAGATCCAGCAAAGAAAATTAAGTGAGGGAAATCAGATGGGTAGGAGAAAAGCAAGCAAACATAAAATCCATTCTGGGCAGCCTCAGGATAGATCTTAAGAAATTCGAGAGCAGACAATAATAATGTTAGTAATAATAGGTGACATTATTGAGCACTTCCTATACATGCAATATTGCATTTCCTCTCTGCATTGTCAACTGTTGTGAAGAGGTTAAGTAATATAAGGGCTGAACCTTTACAATGGGATTTTAACACAAGAGGACCATTAGTGACCTTTGACCTTTGGGAAAAAAGAGTTTCAGTGGAGTAGTAAAAGTAGAAGCCAGATTGCTGTGGGCTGAGAGGGGAGTGGGCAGTGAGGAAATAGAAGTGAGGAAGTCTGTTCTTCTTAGGAATATTGACTGGAATAGAAAGAAAACCTCCCAAGGCCACAGGGTCATTTTTGTCACTCAGGAAAGACCCCAGCTATGAGGAAGGAGTGGAAAGAAGAAACTGTAAGGACAAAAGAGAGACCCTTGAAGTGAACAGGATGAGGTCGCTGCATTGCAAGGAAGAAGGCCCCCTGGATAGGAAGACACACACACACACACACACAATAACAACAACAACAACAACAACAACAACTTTCTCTGGGAACACTGGGAAAGCAGTATGTTCAGCAGCAGAACCTGAGGACACACGTACAAACAAGGATGTGCAAAAGGCAGCTGGTAGTGGTGAGTACGCAAAATACAGAGTTTATTCTTGCATTATAATTAACAGTCTAAGCATGCAGAATTCAGAGCTCATTCTTGTATTCTCTTCCTGCAAGTGCTCAGAATGCAGACTTTAAGGAGAGCTGTCTTACCTTAGCTTCCCCTGGAAGCAGACCTGGTGATTTGAAGTTTCGTGCAAGTTTATTTGGGAGGTGAAGCACCAGGAGAGAAGTGAGGGAGTGTGATAGGAAGACAAAATAAGTGCAGGGTGCTGGATTAAGCAGGCTCCCGCTGTGGGCAACTGAGGTTCCGTTTTCCTTGGGAGCCCTAAGAGAGAGTACTGAACAGGCCTCAGAGTTGACTCCTCCCCAATCAGGGAAGGAGGAAGCTGGGGTATTTATCTATTAATAACTGTTAGTCATCAATGAGAGCTGCTCCCAGTGTGGGTAACTCCCTGGTACTTCTTTTCTGTCCTGCCTTTGAGCTGAAACCTGTCCCTGTCACCAGGAAGCTTAGGTAGAGGCCAGACACCGATAGTACCTACTCCAGGCTTACTGTGTGTCAGGCACTTTGCAAAAGGTTGGAGACACAAGAATGAAGGCCACTACCTTCAAGAATTTATAATATCCACCCTGGCTGGTGTGGCTCAGTGGATTGGCACCAGCCTGCAGACCCAAAGGTTGCTGGCTTGATTCCCCAGCCAGGGCACATAACCAGGTTGCAAGCCAGGTCTCCAGCCAGGTCTGTAGCTGGAGGCAGATGAAAGGCAACCATACATTGATGCTTCCCTCCCTTTTTCCCTCCTTCCATGCCCTTCTTTCTGAAAGTAATAAATACAATCTTTTAAAAAAGAAAGAAATTATAATATCCTAATAGAGAAAGATGTAAGCCAATTAAAATGTTCCTTAAGTGCACCAATACAAGAATATACAAGAGACAAAAATAATCCTGAGGAGAAATGGTTAAACACATAGACAATAGACATAGAGGACTTTCAAGAAAAGGTGATTGATTACTGGCATGGGATTTGGAGGATGGATAGGACCTTTCTGGCCATGAGAAGAAGAGGAAGGGGCATCCCAGTCAGTGGCCGGGAAGGTATGGAAGCTGAGAAACAGCCTGACTGTGGGTAGATAGAGGACAACCACGAACTTCATTGTAAGTGCTTGGGAGTTGGCAATAGGAAGCCATAGAAGTTCTAGGCAGGAGAGCAATAAGATGGATGCATATTTTTGAAAGATCACTTTGACAACTCTGTGGTGAATGGTTTGTATCAATTTTCAGTTAGAGAGGTGGAAACTGGACACTGGAAGACTAGTTAAGATGTTATATTAAATTTCCCATTTCTGAGATATAGCTAGAAGCCTCCTTTTGGGTGAGATGACTAAGGGTGAAGGAAGGGATAAGAAAATAGAAGAAGGAAGAGATATTCAGGAAAGAGGCCTAAGGTGGGTTGAGCAAGCACACATGTACTCCGGCCAGATAGCCGTGAGGATTCAGACACCAGCTCACAGCTCAAGAAGACATTTTTGCAGAGGAAAAAAAAGTACAGGCAGCCTTTGGGGTAAAATAATACCTGCACCTAACACTTACATATACATAAGACATCCAAGCAGTCTCCCTGGTTCAGCTCAATTTAAACAGTTACCTTCAAAAGGTTAGCAAGCTTGCCTCCTGCTGAAGTGTTCCTCCTCCCCCTCTGTTGTAATACTATGCTGACAAATGGCCTTTACTTGGAGAGTTTCACTCCAAATAGGAGTTGTAAAGTCATAACATGTCTAGGGGGTGATCGGTGGTGAGGGGTAGAGGCCAGGATGGAGAGAGGGCAGTGGGCAGGAAGAGGAAGCCCATCCAGAGCCAGTAGGATACATCAGCAACCCAGGTTTTTCCAGGTGCTGCCCTCCCTCCCTCTCATCTGCCCTCTGGCAGGTAAGGCCACCAAGTGACTTCCCACCCTTGTGACAAGGCCCAGCCATCCTAATCGCACGGCCCAAGGGTCCTGTCTCAGAGCTAGTTCAAGAGCGATCCTCAGAGAGCAGCTTGGTGCCTGCAAAGGGAAAGCTGCTCCTAGGTTCCCAGGCTCCTAGGAATAAAATAGCCAGCCTTATTTTAGCACCTGCTCTGTGAACTCCCCTGGCAACAGTGTCTCCAAGGTATCTCTGAACTTGCAGCTGGCACTGGCTTTTCCAATTCATGGAGCAGGAAGCCTGGAGAAAAGTGAGGTGTGGGGAGGGCACCAAGGAATGGCTAGGAGGGATTCAGCAAGATGGCAGCAAGAATAAGTCTTCAATTCATGTTAGTTGTTCTTGTGGGGCTGGGCCTGGTGGTTCTTTCATAGAACTAGGGAGGAAGGGTGAGTTCAGTCTGTTACCATGAACAAAATAATTCTGTTAGGTGATCATGCACTCACAGAGCAAAGGTAGAACAAAAACTCCCTTTACCTTTCTCATCAGACCACCTATTAGTTCACACAAGGGGTCACCTGGTGTCTCTTTAATCACAGGTCTCTTTTTCTTACCATCTCTTCCTCTTTTTACACCTCTACTCTCTCCCAAGGACCAGCACTTCATCCTAGAGAAGGGAAATCAGATCCTTTTTCAGGCTGGCTAGTGACCATAGGTCCTTCTGCTGAAGAGAAAATCATATTAAGACAAGTTCTTCTCTACAGTATAATGCCTTCCTCCCACAGCATATCTTTAATGCATTATTATTATCATACAAGTACTGTCTCTGTGTCATCATTTTTTTTTCTTCCTGAACACCTGCAATTCTGTAAGGAATAGGAAAGGGCAAAAAAGGCTGAACAAGAAAGAAAAATACATCCTGCCATGTTTTTATTGCTGTTGTGATTATTATTATTATTGCTGTATCATTATTATTGAGTTCGCTCACATCTAAAGTCCAGAAATTGAAAAATGCCCGTGTTTTTATGTAATGAGCATTCATGTCCTCATTTTTTTCCCAGTGAATAATTCAAAAACTTACTTGTGGTTGCAAAACCTCAGTTATTATAGGAAATAACTTTGGTTTTTTAATAAAAAAGAAAGGAATATAAAAAGTATCCTGTAGCCCAATAGCCAGAATCAGAAAAAGAGTGGCAACAATTTCAATAAGGTGGGGAGAATCGGTTTACAACACAGTAAACCCAGGCATGAGGGGAGATAAAAAAACAAATGAGGAACCAGGTCATTGGGAAGTGGATTCTAAAATTGGGTTAGAAGTGGAAGCAATACTTATTCAAAGCTGAGCCAAAAAGTGAAAGACACGGAGCTGTTTCCATCACCCCTGCCTGGAGCCAGGATTGGTCTGGGAGTTCGGGGAGTCCTGAGTTACAAGGTAAGATTAACAAAAAATAAGTGTACCCCTGCCCACCATCAGAGAGGCTGCAGTAGGAAGAGAGAGATGGTGTTTTCTATCCATTGTTATTAAGGATTTGCTATTCATATTTGACTTCAGGAAGAAACCTCTCAAAAACAATGAAGAATGAAATCTTTTCAGTTCTGCATATTACAACATTCCTTGGATGTAAATTATTCTTTTACTCTCAATTAAACTTTGAAACCTGCTTTCCAGGCCCCAGCCTGATCCCAGGGAGGGACAGACGTGAAGGCACAAACTAGAAAACTAATATTCATAAAATTGTGTTTTCTGTTTTTCAGATCATCGCATAATGTCTGTGTACAATTAAATAGCACAATCCTCCTAATTAAATTTTTGGACCTGCTATATTTCTCTTCTTCACCTTTCAGAGAAGAGACAGTCACTGATGAATTATTTATCTCCGGCCAGATCACAGTGACACCTCAGCTGTAAAGCTCATGGACATTCCTCTTCTCTTCTTGCCTCACATCCAAGGTCAGAGGAAACAGACAACAGTGGGCATGTCTGAGCAGTGGCTTCTCTTTCCTTAGTTCAGTTCTCCACAAAACAGCCTAGGGGATCCTTGAAAAACACATGTTCCAACCAGGTGCCCTTCAAGAGACATTTTGGGTGGTCACAGTGTAGGTGAAGGTGTTGCTGGCAGCTAATAGGTAGAAGCTAAGGATGCTGCAATCATCCTACCAGGCCCAGGATTATGCCCCACAACAAATGCCCACAGTGCTGACATTGAGAGGCCCTGCTTTAAAATATTAGTTACATCATGTCCTACTTCCACTTAAATCACTCCAATGGCTTTCCATAGCACTCAGGACGACATCCAATTCCTTTTTGAAAGTACCTGTTGCTAAATAAATAAGTATAGCAAAACGTGTTTGCCACCCTCCATAATCTTGTTGAAAAATATATTAAGTTGAACCAAAAGGAACTATGATATAAGTGTCATATGACTTACAGAGAAAATTCAGATGTAAAGGTCGCTGGGTTTAGTAGACATGCTAGAGATGGAGAGACATTCCAAGTAGCTACTCATACAATGAAAGGAGCAAGAGTAGAAAACTAAAGGACATAGGCAAGAGTAGAGATTCTAGACTATCAGTTTCAGATATGGGAAAGAATTGTAATGGGAAAGAATGAAAAGTTGGATGGATTTACTATAGAGCATTTTAAATGTTGGAATTAAGTTTTAAAGTGATACGGAGCCATTGAAGATTCTCAGGCCAGGTAACAAGTTGAAATCTCTGTTTCAGGTAGATTTTTCTGCCTGCATAGTATACTACAAGTTACAGAAAATTGGAGGCAGTAAATATGAGACTAAAACTCACCTGGATGTGATGTAATTTCTCCCTGAACAAGAGCGAAGGCAGGAAGAATACACAGAAATGGAGCAAAATACGCATAGTTTGTGAGGCTTTCAAAATCCAACTAGCAGCAATTAGCAAGTATCTAATAGCCCAGAAAAAGAACTTGATCCTGAACATATAGAAAAGATAATACTGGGTTCTCCACTCCAAAAACTCCTAGTGCAGTGAACAGCATTGATGTATTCATTCATTCATGTATCATTAAATATTTAATGACTGACTCTATGTACCAGGCCATATTCTAGGTGTTTGTGGTTCAGCGAAGAACAAAAGCAAACGGCCCCTTCTAGCATGAGGATTCTTGTGGGGAAGATAGATAGTAAACAAATATGTAATGAGATAATAATTTAGTCCTATGATTTTTTGTAAGTACTTACCGAGAGCCCCGTATACATTCAATCTCCTTGGAAGAGGGACAAGAGTACATTTGAAACATAAGCTTGAAGTCTTACTGCCAAAACAAGATGAACGCACAAGATACAGAAGACTATATAAGCCAGCATAAGATAGCACCATGCAGTTTATGATACTTATGCCCTTAACTGAATCAACCCTCATAACTCTTTGATGTCCTTATTAATAGAAGAAGAAGCAAACCATAGTAAATCAGAACTAAAAAGGGGGCAAAGGCAGAACTTGCACCCCAATCTTTAACCATCAAGCTATTGCCATGTTTGTACATCAAGAGTAGATGTATATCTACTTTCAGCTGTGACCTCCTGAGGCCTGATGTGAGCACTGATGAACCTGCCTTTGCTCATGCACTTTTTATTTCAACCAATAATTTAGGCCTGATCTAATGTCAAGGGTCTTCCCCAATGTGCTACCTAACTTTGAATTCTGGGACATGATCTATATCTGAGGCTTTCTCTGTGGGTCACTTGATGGGAGTGGGAGGCAGGGGCCTAACCAGGAATGGGAATTTACTCATCACCTTCTTAATCATCTATCAGAGTGGCCATTTAGGACACACTTCCAGAAACTTATTGTAAAATCTCAGCTTTCAGAGGTACCATGAAGTGGCAGCAAGTTAAGAGTAGAGTAGCTTGGAAGAGTGGATGTAATGCTGACTTGAAGAAAGATCCTCTGATTTCAAATTCTGGACTGTTTATGTTACACAGCATTACAGCCACTCAGAACTCAGGTGTGAATTCTAGCTCTATCTCTTCCCAATGATTTCAGGTAGGATTTGTTTCTAGAAACTTATTGGAATTATGGTGTGGTGTTTTATTCTTTCCACCCTATCTATCAAATTCTCCTTTATATTTTCTATCCTTTCACCTCTCTGATATTCTGGAGTAGCAGTCCCCAGATGTTTGGCACCAGTTTCATGGAAGATAATTTTTCCAGGGACCAGGGTTGGGGCAGGGACTCAGGATGATTTAAATAGATTATATTTAAATGTATTTAAATATAATTTAAATGATGTAAATACATTATATTCACATTCACCTCCTGCTGTGTGGCCCGGTTCCTAACAAGCCCAGACTGGTACCAGTATGTGGCCCAGAGGTTGGGGACCCCTGGTCTGGAGGACTTACCTAGCAATCTTCCTCTTTCAATCCATTAATTCTCTCTTTAGCCATGTATAGTTTACTCTTTGGTCTTCCACTGAGGAATTTCTTTATTTGTTGGATTATTAATTTTTGTTTTTTATAAATTTATATTTTAATCCGCTCTTTTCTTTTGACACATAGTTAACACCTATACCAGAGTGCTCTTTTTCTGAATGAGGACAGAAATTCCCTTAGGAACCACATGGTTCCTAGGTACTACTGATGAGCACAGAGAACAGAACTCCAGATTTGATCCTAACAAGAAACACATCAAATTAATTTTTATCTACTTTCCTTAAAGACCCCAAAATATCAATCTGGAATCTTCTTCAAGTAGTTCATTGCATACTTTAAGATATAGATTAAGAAAAAAAAAGTCAGTGTCTGAGTAACATACTGGCATCCAGTAGGTTGCTACATCCCATACATAATAGGCTTTTCACCTTGAGTGATTTTCCCGTAAGGATTAGGAACCAATGAACTCTGTTTTCATCTAAAACAGCTAGAATACATTTGCAGATAACTAGCCTGACCCCCCAAATATTCCTGCATCCATAATTGAGTCTTCAGCACATGTCCCAGACTTTCACTTCGGTCAAAATAATAGACTAACAAGGGGATGCCCTCATTCAACACACCAAGAATGTCTAGACAAATATATTGAATATCCTTTAAACTCATAGCTAAAATTCTGAGAAAGTAAGGGAACTTCTCAGGAACCAAATATAAGAAGGATACCGAAAATTCAAATGTATAGCGGGGAGCAGAAGTTGCAACTGCCCTAGGGAGAACCGGTCAGTCTCAATGATCTGTTTTATGTTGCTACATTTTATTACCTCAGTAGATGAAGTCTTGGGCCACTGGGAAGCACAGAGATGTAGCTGATTCTTGCATAGAGCTTGGCCCCTTGACATTTGGATTAGTTAAATACATTTAAAAGGACTTGGTGCCTGCACTATATTTGAATGAGAAAATAAGTTTCCCTGAAAAATTCATAATTATGAAACTGTCATAAATGGATTTGGGGTTGAATTTACACCACCTGTATGGTGTGTGGATTTTAAACAAAGAAAAAGATGTTAAAATTGATCCTAATTTGTAATACCTATAAGCTCTAGGCTGAAGAAAATTTAAAATTACCTTAGAGAATTGCCCTTGAGCCAGGTCATACAGGATTTCTAGAGAAAAAGCTAGTCTAAAAAAGTTCTCACCTTCAAAAATAGAAAGCACATGAGAAAACAACCTACCATCAGCAAGAATCAGCACACACACACACACACACACACACATACACAATTAGGCCATCAAGAAAATCATATTGGGCCCTAGCTGGTAGCAAAGTGGATAAGGAGCCAGCCTTTGAACCCAAAGGTTGCTGGTTCCGATTCCCCAGCCCTGGCACATAACAAGGTTGCATGCAAGCCAGGTCTGTAGCTGGAGGCAGGTGAAAGGCAACCATACATTGATGTCTCTCTCCCTTCCCTTCTCTCTAAAAAAAAAAAAAGCAGTCTAGCATTGTCATAGGCAGGTACCAATGGAACAACATAGATAGTCTGGAAATAGATGCAAATGTATATGAGTTCTGATATATAATTAAGATGGAGTAATTGCCCAGGGCTATCCTAAAAGCAATCCCAAGTGTTCTTATAAGAAAGGCAGAAGGAAGCCCTGGCTGGTGGCTCAGTGCATAAGGCGCCAGACTGCAAACCCAAAGGTCGCTGGTTTGATTCCCAGCCAGGGCACATAACCAGGTTGCAAGCCAGGTTTCCAGCCAGGTCTCCAGCCAAGTCTCCAGCCAGGTCTCCAGCCAGGTCTCCAGCCAGGTCTCCAGCCAGGTCTCCAGCCAGGTCCGTGGCTGGAGGCAGGTGAAAGGCAGCCATACATTGATGTTTTTCTCCCTCTCTGCCTTTCTCCCTTCCTCTCTCTCTGGAAATAATAAATAAAATCTTTAAAAAGAAAGAAAGAAAGAAAGAAAATCACATTGGAAAATAATCTACAATTAAAAATTACTGTATTTAAAATAACTAATGATTTAAAAGAAGGAATTAGAGAATAAAAGTAGTACATAAAAAAGAACAAATATATTTGAGAAATAACCACACAACACTTCTGGAAATTAAAAACAAAAACAAAAACAAAAACTGATTGTTTAAATTAAAATCCAACAAATGAGTTAAAGAATGGATTAAACACAATTTTAGAGAGCTGGAAAAACATAGGAGAAAATTACTCATCATGAAGCAAAGAAAAATTAAAAGACAAAATATATGAAAGGGAAATTTAGAAACATGGAGAGTAGTGGGAAGATTTACCATATATCTAGTAGAATTTTCGGAAAAACAGTTCTTTGTGACCTTGGATTGAGATGATGTTTTCTCAGCTGTGATACCAAAAGTATATATATCAAACAAATAAAAACACCATAAATTGCATTTCAGCAAAATTAAATCTTTTATATATCAAAGAACACAATCAAGAAAGTGAGGATTCATAAAATAAGAGAAAGTATTTGAAAATTATGTATCTGATAAAGATCTATTATTCATATTATATCAATGATTCTCAACAATAAAAAGACAAAAAAAAAAAACAATTTTAAAATGGGTGCAGGATTTAAGTACATATTTGTCTAAACATGATCAATAAATGGCCAATAAGCATATGAAAAATGCTCCCCATCATCACTCATTGGGAAACTGCCAACCAAAGCTGGAAGATACTACTTCATCCCTCCTAGAATGGCTATAATTAAAAAATGGAAAATGAGTGTTGGTGATGAAGATGGGGAGAAACTGTAGCACCGATTGTTCCTAGAGGGAACTTAAAATGGTACAGTCACTTTAAGAAACACTTTGGATGGAGAGAGCAATTCTATCTCTAGGTACATACAAGAAAGAATGCAAAACTCATGTTTCCACAAAAGCTTACTCAGTAGCCCCCAACCCTTATCCATGTTTTCACTTTCCTTGTTTTCAGTGAGCCCAGGTCAACATGGTCAGAAAACACCAAATTTCCCCCTGACATCGTCTGCTCCTGACATCCCACCTTGGACATCGTCGAGGCTCAATGACCCTGTTTCACCCAAAGCAGATGATCCTCCTTCTGACGTGTCCTCATAAGGTCAGTGGTAGCCTCATGCCACGTGACTGTGCCTGCATCACTCACCCCACTTCCTCCCATTACAGAGCATCTCTCAGCAGCACGGGAAGGATGAGTACAATACAGTAAGGTGTTTTGAGAGTGAGAGACCACATTCATATAACTTTCATTACAGTGTATGATAATATATAATTGCTCTATTTTGTTATTAGTTTTTATGGATATCTAACTGTACCTAATTGATAACTTTAAGTTTATCATACGTGTGTATGTATAGGAAAAACATAGCATTTGTAGGGTTTGGTACTACTCAGGGTTTCAGGCATCTACTGGGAGTATCAAGCCCATGTCAATATAATTAAAGTATCGAGTCAATGTCAATATAATTAAAACAGCTTTCAGGATTGATACTTTTAGGACAGATCTGTGTGTGTGTGTGTGTGTGTGTGTGTGTGTGTGTATTTTTGAAAATAATAGAAAAGAAGAATAAAGACTACTTAATTGAACTAAGAAAGTAAAACAGAGGGGAGAAAGAGGTAATGGGGAAATCTGGGGAACAGCAAGCGTGGATTAAGATGGCAGGAATGATCCCTAATATATAAATAGTCACAATAAATATAAAATGCACCAAAAGTCATTAATCATATGTATATGATATACACAAATGAAAAGAAAGGAGTGTTTTTTTTTTGTTTGTTTGTTTGTTTTTATCTCACTGCTAACAGAATACAAACATCTACTTTCCACTTTCTACTCTTAAAGTCTGGCTTTAATGGCAATAATGATTTTATTCATGTTGGAAAGCACTTTGCTTCAAACCAAGGACATTTAAGATTTAAGTTCTCTGTGGAATTTTCCCATATTCAAGCTCACACCCACCCTGCACTGTGGGTGGCAAATAGGAGAAGCCAGTGTTTTTCAAGTGGAAAACCGTGAAACTGGCCCACGGAAATGTGCAGATGATTCCCCAGTGTATGCTGGGGAAAACTGAAACATGAACCACATTGAATCTCTGTGTGAAGCTACAGTTAAGGTACCATACATGACAAGGAACACATCTGCCCCTCTCCTTTCCCCAACCTACTGTTTTGAATTGTCGGAAAGCACAATCCAATGTGGAAGCCAATAAAGGGAGAGCTAAAAACGGAAGTAGGGTCTGATGTCAATAGCTATAAACCATATTAGGTTCTGGACTCAAAGACTATTTTGGTGTGAATGAAGCCAATACACAAATGCCCTACTAAGCATTTAACAGAATTGTGTTGGGAGAAAAAAAATACAAGCTTGCCAAACTGTTGACTGTGATTGTTTTAATCCCTAAGAAAATTCCCACATCCCTCACACTGTTACATTAGCTGATAAAGAGGTACAACCTGCATACAGAGTGGGGATTCTAGTCAATGGCCATCTTACATTATGACCCAGAGGACAATGTAAAAGAAAGAACCTGTCACAGAATGGAACTTGGGGCGACCAAGTTGATGGATCAAGAGGTTCCCTCCCCCAATGGAGATCAACATTTCTACTTTCTGGCCTGCAGCAGATGATAGTAACCATGGATCTATGACTGCTATATTACTTACCAATATCTACTTCTCCAAAGAGAAGGTTCTACATCATCCATACCCCACAATGTACTCACTGGATGAGTTAGGTTTGTATAAATTTATAATTTAGATATATATCAAAAGATAAAGAAATGCTACATCCCAAAGTGTTCAAGAGAATTACACATCAGATAAGAAGGAATCCTGGACTTGAGCTGTCTCTGTCTCAGTGAGTTTGATACATGGAAATGTAGGTATGTAGTCTATTTTGAACAGCAAGGGATGTATTAACTAGAACGCCTATCATTTTCAGCCCAGTGTCTATTTCCTCCCCTGGGGGGAAAAAAAACAGTCCTCCTTTCTCTGTCCTGTGGATTGAGTTGAAATGGCCACATACCCACTCAATGAGTCCTGAATAGCTTAAGCCAATCAATGAACACACACACACACACACACACACACACACACACACAGACACCATGCAATGAAAGTTATAACTAACAGAGTATCTGTCACTATGAAATTACAGGGTAGTTATTATTTTATTCCTTCCATGTTTGGTAGTTCTACAGTTCAAAGAAATTATTTTGATCAATTACTGTACAAAGAGAAATAAACATGGATATTAAGCTCTGTGTGTGGCTCTGTCTGCAACACAGAAGCCAGCAGCAGGTAATCAAAGGTTACCTATCTGGAAAATATATGCCGGGGAGAGGAGCAATCATGACAGTGGGAAGCAAGGAACAAGACATGGTTCAGAAGGCAGATCTGGCCTGAGTAAATATTTTTTTAGTTCTGAACATCAATGAGTATGTGGAAATAACATTTTTCAAATGAAGAGTTGCATTCGTTTTCTTTGCTGCCAGAGCACATAACCACCAATTGGATAGCTTAAGACAACATAAATGTGTTATCTTACCATTCAATAGGTCAGCAGGCTATCATTGGTTTCACCAGGCTACATACAGTCAAGGTATCAGCAGCATTGTGTTTTTTTCTGGAAGCTATAGGAGAGGTTCCATGCCCTTATCCACTCAAGTTGGCACTAATTCCTTGTGTTTAGAACTGAAGTCTTGTCCCTTTAATGAGTGTCAGATGAGGGCCACGCCCAGCAGTTAGAGACTGCCCCCATTCCCTGATTCAGGGCCTTCCCCACCTCCCTCATTATTAAAGTCAGCAGCATTGGTTGAGTCTCTCTCCCACTTGTAATGTTCCCTCTTTTTCCACCCATCACATCTCTGCGACTTACATTTCTGCCTTTCTCTTCCACTTTTAAGGACTCGTGCTTAGTTAGATTGGGCCCAGGATAATCTCCCCATTTCAAATTCTGTATGTTCATCACATCTGCAAAGTCTCTTTTATCACAGAAGGTAACATATTCACAGGTTCCAGATATTAAGATGCAAACATTTTGGCAAAGGGGACATTATTCTGCCTGCTATAACATTGGTACTGTAAATTTTAACAGGATGCCAGGGAATTTATTTAAGAAATAGAAATCACAGTGTTGAACACTTAAAATGAGCAACTCAGTCCATTATATTTATTTATTTGGTTTATTTATTTTTAAATAATTCCATTTTTTAATATTTTATTTATTATTTTCAGAGAAAGGGAATGGTAGAGAGGCAGAGAGGGGGAGAGACATCAATGTATGGTTGCCTTTCACCTGCCTCCAGCTACAAACATGGCTGGAGACCTGGCTTGCAACCTGCTTATGTGCCCTGGCTGGGTATTGAACCAGTGACCTTCAGGTTCACAGGCCAGCATCTTATCTACTGAGCCACCAGCCTGGACCAATCCACTATATTTAAATCAACTAAGTAGGTTGCTTGTAAATTTGCACTAAGAGAAGACAGTTCTCATTACCAAGTCCACCGATGTGTGACAAGAGCCAGTTTACCACTGAATGGCACCTACCATACGTGGTGTTACTAATTCAAGAAAGAGTTTCTAGGTCCTTCCTCCCTGTAACACAAGGGAGCAGTTTCGCAATAATAATAATTTTTAAAACTTCCATATTGGTTCGCTGAAATAGATGAGCATGAATTTTTTTTTTTCTCTCTAACAGATCATCATGTTCCTATCTCCTAATTCTTTTCTGGGTCTGACAGATCTAATATGGCTTCTTAAGAACGAAAGAAACCAGCATCTCCATATCAAGATTTGACCTAATTCTCTTTACTTGGTCTACCTCAAAGCCAGATGCATTATTATTTAATTTAGTAAAATCCAAACCTATCTACAAAGTAAATAAGAACAGAGAATAGCACTTGGGATTGAAGTATCAGAGTTCTGGTCTCTGTTCTAGCCTTGTGTCCTTGGGCATGTCACTTCCCTCCATGGGTTTTCTGAGTCACAAAATGGAAGCAGTGAGAGAAAATAATCTCTCAGGTCATTTCCAATTTTGTAAGTCTACATATATTATTAACTGTATTATTAAGTAGGCCAAATATGAAATCCAAAGAGTCTTTTGAAATCTCTCACTCTTACTGAATTTGCTGATTTAATCAGGACTCTATGGAATAACTATCTCTTAATATTTAAAAAGATTTGAAAAAACTTTTTTAATTAAAAACACAGTAATTCATGCTAATAGCTATTGAAAATTGTATGCTTTTTTTTTTCACAAATTGTCTTCTCAAAGACTATTCTTCTGAATGTTTGAAGAGAATAGGGTATACATTTCCTTCCCACCAAAGAAGTAGTATATATAGTATATTTGTCAGGTGCTCTATCTACATGACTACCTGGGGCCAGTGCCCTGCCACTTGCTTAGTACCTTTCTAGAAAGATCACTTAAGCTCCTTATGCTTCAGTTTCCTCATTGTACAATAAGGACAATAATCATCATTACCTCACAAGTATATGTGGCAGAATAAATGAATGAATACAAAGTTCTCACTACAGAACCTGACATGTTGCAAATGTTCAATAAATGTGAGCTATTACTGTTGCAAGACTCATGGACTCATTTTTAATAACTATCTTGAAATAGTGACAAGTCCCATTCTTGAACTTGAACCTATTCCCAAATGCTGGCGTTCCTTCAGCCTATGACAGATAGACCTTCAAGAGAGCTAATAGCAGAGAAGACAAGGAAAACACATACACAGAGACACTCCTTGAAACTGTGGTGGTAAAACCTTAATTGAGCTTAAGTTGTTTCCTTTTCTTTTCTTTTCTTTTTTCTGTTTGCATTTTAACCATATATGTGATTTCAAACAAGACTTGAAACTCCAAAATTAAGGCCTATGATTCTATACTTAAAAAAATGAGGGAGAGGGTTGGGGTAAGTGTCATTGTTACTCAGGTTCTAAAATGTGCTAAAAATCCTTAGACATTAGCTATTAGTGATTCGCAGGCCAGGGCTCATGCTTTTGATGCCAGCCCTGGAGTTTATTGTCACTTTTGAAAAGGCTCCATTTTTTGCTTCCTCCAAACATTACGCCTTTGTCCCTGTTTCTAACTCAGTGGGACCAGCCAGCTGAAGATGTACCTCTAGTTACTCATTTTTGAGGATGACTCTCAGTGCCCAGGCCTTTTCTGCAGAAACACTGTAGGAGCCCATGCACAATGTGTGGCTTCTCCTGGGACTCCCCAAAATAAACAAAGCACCGCATAAGAAAAATTGGTAGTTACCAATCAAGATGAAGATGATTATGATACGATAACAGAATTGAGGTTTGTATTTATGAAGTATCAGCCCTTTGGAAACATTGTACATAATAACTACATCCCTACAACAAATCTGTAAGGGAGGGTGTGTCTTGGGCGGGAGGGTCATGGCCCTCTGTGGAAGAAAACCAAGGCACACCACACCAAGGTTAAGCGACTGGCCCAAGGTCACCACATTATGTACACCTGTGTCTGAGATCGCTGTAAGGTGTTGCCTCCATAAAGACCCTCCATAAAGAGCCCCTCCGCCCCACCTCTCCTCACCCTGGGGGTCACCTCTCTCTTGCCTCGTGTTTCTTCAGCAACCAGCTTCACGTTCACTGCCTGTGTTTACTTACTAAGGGCTTTGCTCCAGTGATTAAGGACCTAAAGCGGATAATTACCCTGTGATTTGCAAGCAGGCAGTGGCTGGCGTTTCTCTCTAAGTCCTATCTCCGAATAAATACAACCTGTGTGCTGTGTCAGCTTCTTGCCCACCTTGAGAGCAATCTCCCTGTTAGTTTTATGGCACATTAAGTCTCCTTTTGGAATGAATTGGGTTTGGACGAGTGGGATTGGTTACATCAGAATAAAAGAGTAAACGGTGGGGATGGCCCGAAAGCTATATAAAAACGGATGCATCAGGGGAAAGAAAAGGAGCAGGGAGGGTGGGAAGAAGAGGTTTGAAACGATAAAGTAACAGTAGTAGGGTGACAGTCTGAGATTATATTTAATGCAGAGAATGCAATGGTTACAACGGTGACTCAGAGCATGGAAATAACACTTAGCTTTACAGGAAGGAAGTTCTTTGGGGAGGGAAAGAGGAGAAAAGAAATGGTAATATTTATTAATGCCTACTACGTGTTTCTCCCTGTACCTTTAAGCCGGTTTTATGGCCCAACTGGCCCCTGGTGAAGTGTCCTATCTTGTCTTCCACACCCTTTGCTGTCTCCCGCGCCATCAAGGGGAACAGCAAAGGGAAAAGAGATGGGCAGGGGTCTAAGCCATGTGCCCAGCCCTTGCCACACCACGTCAGCACTAAGCGGGGTATTTTCTCTGCTGGCCTTTTAACTATTTGAAGCCAGAAAGCATCTTGGATAGTTTGGTATTCCCAGTATACCAAGAGAGTCATGAAACTCTCAATAAACAGTTATTTATTCAATAAATAAATATAAAATAAAGTGAATGCACTGAGCAGGAAAGGCTCTCTATCAAAGAGCCAACAGAGCTGGACTTCTTGGACTCCGGCAATTCAAATGCAGTTTCAGTCACTAATTACAGAAATGAGGAGCACAGAATTTGGTCAGAGTCCCTGATTTTTAAAATCTACTAATTTTGAAATTGAGTTGTTATAGGTATGAAATTATTTTACCATCCTCAATGCGAGAAATACAATATTTCCTCGACTGCTATGGAAAGCTTTCTATGCTACTGTGTCGTTAAATTTCAAAAAGCAAAGTGGAGGAAACACTTATAAAGAGAGTATGCCAACATGTGTGGGCTTGGTTTGCTTATTTAAAAAATTAAACGATAATTAGGAACAATAAAGTGGTAACCTGTGAGAAGAAGATAGAAAATGGATGAAGGACACACAGATTAAAGCTAGAATGCTCTAAATATTTTTTTTTGTTTTATATGTTTGATCTAGGGAGCAAATATTTAACAGAATTAGAAAATAAAAACAAAATTTACAGAGCGGTTCCTGAAAATTCCAATCATAATGAAACAAAGGAACCTAGCTGTGTATTGAGTTGTAGCATAGCCATTCATAGAAGAATTATTTCAAGCAATGCAAAACGTAAAATGTATTTATTCTATTGAATATCTCTAATGAACTACCTCCCCAAAACAGTAAGAATATTTCCTTTTAATCTTATTAACCATGCTTTCAAAGTAGCATTGGTATTGTTATTTTGAGACTATCATAATATTTAGAATTTCGGAAATTAGTAATTAAGTTAGTGTCATTGGGAACAAAGACTTTTGCCCTAAGAGACCTAGATTGATGAGAGTAGGTTAAAGTTTAGTAGCCCTAAGTTTTCATTAGAAGTATGAATGTACAATGCATTTTATTTTTAATATATAAGTAAATCTGCATGTGTATATGTATATATACGAGGTCTGTCCAGAAAAGTATCAAGCCAATGTCAACATAATTGAAATTGTGTTTGTGGCCCATACTTTACAGACAGACCTTGTATATGTACACATACATCTATGTATATATGATACACATATACCCAAATATCCCCACACACATACTTAATTCTGCTCACAGAAAAAGCCTAGAAGCAATGACCAATCCAGCAGCAGTGAGCACCTCTGACACTCAGATTATGATCTTAAATCCCAGAGGCCTCTGAGAAGCTCCTGAGTGTAGGTCATAGACAGCATTTATAACATCTCATTATACCAGAACGCAAGGATGTCACCGAAGCCTACATTGCTTTTCTTACTAACATACCCTGCAAAGAAATAGCCATAATTTTTTATTAATCACTGTTTTTTGTTTATAGTAGTTTTCCCCTTTAGAGTAACCAACACACAGACACACATTTCATGTATTTGTGGTGGATAAACATAAACATGATCACATGTGAAAGGAGAGAAAGAGTAAACCCATTAAAAGTCCATTTAGATAAATTAAAACTGCCCTTTATGTCCCGAGCCAGTTCAGCTGAAATCCACTCTTACTTAGAGTTGCTATTATACTGTATACTATTGATTAATTTGAAGTCTGGGTAAAAGGGTTATGTTGCCTTTAATAGAAATTAAATATGAGGAAACTAGCTAAAATCAGTTACCAGACTATATCAGTTATACAAATTATAACTGTATTAAAACCTCTTGCAATTTAAAAACTTTTTCCTTTTTTAAAGGTTACATTTCAATTTATTTGGTGTTTTATTAATTGGTGCCTAAATGTTCTCTTTATTGGAGACTGCACTTTGAGTATTATAAAATAACCAGTATTTATCCATTTACCATTTTTTTCCTTGAGTTCTTCTGAGCTGGAATAAAAAGTTTCACCTATGCCCCCATTTTCTTGGTGCATTTCTCGCAGCATAATATTGGCCTTTGCATTTTATCCAGTCAGCAAGTTTGATGAGAGAGAGAGTTCCCTGCCTATAGAATTTCAGAGAAGATAAATTATCTTTTTCAGCTCAGCTATGATACAATAAAGGGGAAGAGCCTGACTACATATTCTGTTGTCTGTTAATAAAAGAATATTCAACATGATCTGTGGACCATTGCATCAGAATCCGTAGGACCCCTGATTCACAGGGAGGCTGAAGGACTCCACCTCAGCGATCCAGTCTGAATCTTTGGGGCAATAGAGTCCTTGCATCTGCTTTCTCAGCAAATCCCACAGGCAATTCCTATGGTCATTGCAACCTGAGAACCGCTGACCTGAAGGATAATGAAAGGGCATCACGAGAATAAATTCACTTATCTATTGGAATGATTGTAAAAGGTAAGCTTCCAAATAAACTTTTTCTCTATGCAGGAAGAGTTAAAGAGTTGGTAAGAGGAATTTGACAACATTCATAGTTTTTTTCCTGTTCCTTGTCTCACACTAGCTCAGAATAACACAATATAAGAGGGTGGTATATTGTTCAAATTTGCCATCCCTACTCAAAATTTTTCTCTCACATTGTTCAAATATTTCCCATTTCTACCATCTCTCCATCTTCAGCTATTTTGGCTTTCCTATTTATGTTTTATGATCATGGCCTATAGGATCTTTTGTATAAACAAACCAAGACTCTTTTCAAGGTTTGGTTGTTGTTGTTGTTTTTGGGAAAAGGGAGAAAATACATATTTAAAATGATAACAGTGTTAACATGCTTATTACACAGTTTCCTTTATTTTATTTTATTTTATTCCTATGCCACACAGTTTCAATTTACCAGGCCAAATACCTCAGTATTTTTGCTGTCAATCAATGAAGCTATAATATGTAATTTAACCCTCATGTATTTCTTTCCCCAGTGAACAAACATTTACTGATTTTTTATATTAATCTTTTGGCTGAAAAAACTGTGTCAAACACATAGTGGTGTATAATAAATAGACTGAGCCTCTTCCCTCTGCCCAAGGCATTCAAGAGGCAAATTTCTGTTCATTCAACTCCATTTTATTAGATCAGGCCATCTAAATGGGACTCTGTGTAAGCTTTAAATGACAACTCAATTCATTGTTGACATTCCCAAAGGAATGGCCCCTTTTCCTTGGGCCATACAAGGTCTGTCCTGAAAGTATTGAGCCAATGACATCATAATTAAGATAAATTGCATGGCCAATACTTTCGGGACAGACCTTGTATATCCTTAGCAGGGGGACAGACCTTATATTTCTTTAGCAGGCCCCTAGGAAAAGCGAAGTCTCCAGCAGTGTCACTAATGGGCTCAAAATGCCTATTAGCAAACAAAGATTGTGTTTAATACTTAGAGACATTTCACAAATAAAGTGCATGCACTTTTAGAGAACATTTAGTGTATCTTTACACACTAAAGATACATTTGAGGCAATTGAGGTGCTCATAGATGGAAAATTTCTTGTTCAAGGTTGAGTTCTAAGTGGCAAGGCTCAGAAAAAGATGAGTTCTTAGTCAAATGTTGCATTGGTTTGCTATGTACCAATGGGATGGGTCCAGATATTTTTTTTTTTTTTTGCACATCAATAAAGCTTTTCTTTGGACCTGTTAACATAGGTTGCTAGTTAGTTAAGAAAGGGAGAAAATAGAATCAGACATTAAATTTGATTCACTAGGAAGCCACAGAATTCACAGATAACCACATCCTTAGCCAAGGGGATGTAATCCTTGAAATGGGCAGGCAGGATGATGTCCAGTCTTCCCAGGGGACAATGAGCCATGAGCTGGGACACTGAGGGAGAGATAAAACAGCCAACAGCCCGAGAAATTCCTTAGTTAGGTGCATGCTCAGTAGTGGCCAAGATGGCGCTGGGAGAGGTAAGTGCATGCATAGTAGAAACCAGGTGACCAAGACGAAACTTTGAGGCATACACAGTACATCCAAAAGAGTGACATAAAAGGGAGGTGTCTAGCCTGGGTAAAGGATTGGGTTGGATAAGGGACACAAAACTTGGGAGAGCCAGTAAAGGGATTGGTTAGGGGGAAGGCCCAGCCAGCACAAGTCCACGAAGAGTCAGGAAATTGATTGGTTAGTTTAAAAGAAAGCTGACCCTTCCCAAACCCAAGAAGATATCATCAAAGCCTTAACAAAGGTTTGTTCATTTGCCCATTTGACTGTATGTTCTCTCTCCACACCAGCCATGGAGTTCCAAGCACATGCAACTCCGAGGGTGGGTCAAAGCATAGGTCCAAGTACAGCAGCTCCAAGTGCTGACCCAAAAGTGAGTCCAAGTGCAGCCTTGGCCGCAGACGTGCCGATGGGGAGATGAAACACAGGGAAGTCCTGGGCCCTGGTCCTCCTGGGGTTGATGAGGACAAAGAAGTGCTGGCGTGCAGCCTGGGAGACGGGACTTGCTTGCTGCGCAGTGAGATGGAGCTGAATCACTGGGTCTTGGATGAGACGCTGAGCACCTGGGGACCAGTCTTTGTTTTTGCTCCAATAAATCTCACCACTACATCTCATTTTCCTATGCGTGGGTCCCCAGAATGCTTTCATCATGACTCTCTGGAAAAACCTTATTTCTATCAGCAACAGACCTACTGGTTCTTTGTCTGTTTGCAAAAACTGTTGTACAAGTATTCCACAATAAATTCCTTCGCTCCTCTATTTTTCAATCCCTATAACCATCAACAGGTTCTGTAGATGCCACCTTTAAAATAAGCCCAAAATTCCACCCATTAACCCTCATTCAAGGCTCTCCTATCTCTTGCTGTGACATCGTGATTTATAAGAAATATATATATTTGGTCTCAATCCCCATTCTGGCACAGAGCTCCTAAAACCCTCTGAATTATAGTAAATGATAAGAGCAATAAAGGTGTCTTTTGTTAAGTTAATGAGGTGACTTTTAAAATGCCTTTATGTAACCTCAGGATGAGGGCTGTTTGCTAGGGTAGCCAACCACCTGTTAAAGGGTTGGGGTTTTTAGTCCTACCCGAACTTCAGAGGAGGAGAGAGTGGGGAAAGGTTGAATCAATCATCCATGGCCAATAATTTAATCAGTTATGCCTATGTAATGAAGTCTCCATAAAAATGGAAAAGGATGGAATCTGGAGAGCTTCTGGGTTATTGAACACGTGGAGATTCTGGGAGAGTGGCCCTCCTAAAGAGTGCATTGAAGCTCTTCCTCTATACCTTGCCCTATGCAAACCTTCCATCTGGCTGTTGCTCATGCTAAACTGGTGATCTCATGAGTAAATAAGTTTCTTGAGTTCTCTGAGATGCACTTGAAAATTAATAGACCCCAAGGAGGTGGTGAGGGAACCATTATCTATAGCCAGCTGGTCAGAAGCACAGGTAAGGACTTGGGCTGAAATAGCATCTGAATTGGGGTGGGGGTGTTGTCTTGTGGGACTCAGCACTCAACCTGTGGAACCTAAGGCTGTCCCTAGATAGATAGTGCCAGGATTGAGTTGAATTGTAGGCTCCCAGCTGGTGCCCTGAGCATTGCTTGTGGTGTGGGGAACTGCCCCCACACTCACACACACACACACACACACACACGTACACACACTGGAACTGGTGATCAGAGAACTTAGTACACCTATTTACTTTCCTAGTCTGCAGCTGTTTCTTCTCCCAGATGATCTCCTTGCTTCCCCTCTACAGTCACCCAGATCAATTCTCTACACTGGAGCCAAAGCCAGTGATCTCAAAATGATGCAGTCACTGCACACAACACTCAAATGTATTCCTTGAATAGAATCCAAACTGGTGGTCACACCCTACAAAGTCTAATAGCATCTGACTCGTGTCTACCTCCCTGACTTCATCTGCCACTACCCTTCCTCTTGCTCATTTGACTAGAGCCACATAAGTCTCTTATGGGTCCTCAAACACATCCAGTTCATTTGCTTCTGGAACTTAGCACCTGCTATTAGTTCTGCCAGAGATGCTCTTCCCTCAGGTTCTGCCAGTTTCTCTCCTTGCTTTGCTCCAGTCCCTGTTTAATGTGACATCCTCAGCAAGGCCTGTCCTGATCTCCTGATCATACATGTGTCTTCCTCCTCACCTGGTCATTCTCTATTACCTTAGTCTGCTTTAATCATCTCCTTGACATTTATCTATCTGGTATTTGATTACATATTGATCCATGAATTACTCTCCAACTAGAATATAAACCTCGTAAGAATAAGAAATTTGTCTTTTGCATTCATTCTTGATATCTTACTATCAGGAAGATTACCCAGCATGTAGCAAGACCTTAATTAATATTTACTGAGTAAATAAATAAACATCATTGTTCCTTTCACCGTTTGGTAAAAGCAAGAACATGTACACACATGTACGCACCAACATAACACACATACACATGCATGCATGCACCGCCTGCTCTGGTCAGACCACACTTGAAGTAACATTTAATTTTGGGTGCACTTTCATAGATTAAAGAAGTCAAGCTGTTTATTCTAAAAAATGATTTAGGGAGAGTATAATGAGAAATTCATTGAAGAGCTAAAAATCTGCTACTTGAAAGAGAAATAAATAGATCCTGATGGATAAGGTCCAGAATAAAAATTACAGGAAACTATATTCTAGGTCCTTTATAAGAAAGTGCTCCTGGCAGACATAAGTAAACAAAGGGAGAATGGGCTATAGTGTAGAATAGTGAGTCCCGCATCACTTGAAGTAGACAAGCATGAATGGAACAGCTATAGAAAAAATTTAAGTATTAAATAAATAGCTGTTGGAAATGGTGGGAGTGGTCCCTTCCAGACCCAAGGTGCTCCAACACCTGTTCCATCCATATCATCACTATTCAGAACATTTCTGAGTCTTTCTTACAAATTGCTTTCAAAATCCATGGCTTATTCTTCAGAATATGTTCATTAATGACAAGTTCAAGTCCATTGAAGGAAAGTAAGGGGTAAAGCTTGTTGATACATTATCTATTTTTCTTAAATGGTTGTGAGTATAATATAGCCATTTTATTTTGGCATGACTTTTCAAATGCATTTTCAAATAAGAATTCCCACACTATTTTGAGAAATGAAAGCATTGTTGAAAAATCCTTTTCTGAGGTTCTTTCTTTGAAGAAGAAAATTATTTGAACATGCAAATTCTGCTGCGTGAATAAAAAAAAACAGGATGAAAAATCCCTAAGATCATTGAATTATGTTATAGTGTTACCTCATACAATACTCAATACTATTAACTTCCATAATATATGCAGAGTGCTGTAACAATACTATTAACTTCCATAATATATGCAGAGTGCTGTAACTAAATATTTCATTTTAACTCTTTCATAACATATTCCTAACAATAGTATTAGTGCTTCCATTTTTCTGAAGTGTGAGTTGATGATCAGAGATGTTAAGTGGCATTGTCCATAGTTACATAGCAAATAAAAGTCAGAATGCAGACCAAGTTCCACACTGTCCAATGCCAGGTTTATGGTCATATTTTTTATGTTTTTATGGTGAAAACTTTCACCAACACTGCATACTTTCTGGCCCTTCCCAGGATACACAGAAGAAATCATTCTGGGTGGTTTATATTTTCCCTCAAGCTACATAAGAAGCCTTCTTCTATTCAGCCTCCTTGTTGGAATATTCCAGCTACAAAGCACAGTAAAAATGTCAAAAATTATTCTCCTCTTTCATAATGTGAACCTTCACTTGTCAGTGTGTGAAAGGGCAATGATGGATTTTCCATATGTTTTGTGAACTGCCACACCCTTGTTATTTTGTTTTCCAAAATCTATTTACGTTCCATGGCTTTGTGTTAAACTTGGGTTGCTAACTCACACATTTATTCTAAATGTAATTGAATTTTTATGACTCTTGATAAAATTGGTATTTTGCATTTTGCACAATATTTCTCTGCTTTGGGATTTCATAAGGTACAATTATACTTGAATCAGAGCCTGGGGCAGTTAATTATTAATGAATTAAATAAAGATATAAATGTTTATCTATAACAAATAAGAAGCTGTGTTTGCTTTCCTCAATTGTCACAGCACAGCTTGGATTTTGATGCTTTTTCTTTGCCTTAATCAGTGAATTACTATCAAGGAATGCCATAGATAGATTATGTAATAGTAAGAGAGATCTTCTAAATCAAAGCCTAGATACAGACATACAAGTATACATACATATGTATGCACATATATACAGTGTGTTGCACTGATTTTTAAAATCAGATCCACTTCCTAATAACCTATGTAGTAGGGAAACTTAGTATAGTCTCTTACTTTTAAAGATGAAGAACCAAGGCCAAGAGATTTTAAGTGACTTACCCATGATCATGCAATAAACAGTAAAACCAGGAGTCAAGCCCATATCTCACTGGTCCACCCACAACAACTGAGCACTCAGGAGCTGACAGCAATGACCCCAAGTGCTTCGCATGCATTATCTCATTCATTCCTCAAAACAGTCCAGTGAGGTAGGTTAATCCACCTCTTATAGAGAGAGAGAGAGAGAGAGAAAAGAAGCCTAGTACAGAGTGAAAAACAAAACAAAAACAAAATAAAAATAACAACTAAAACAAAAACCTGGGCTGGAAAAAGTTAAGTCACTTGAGCACATAACTTCCAAACGGCAGAGCAGCGAACTTCACCCGTGTCATCTGATGTCTATTTCAGTTCTTCAAATCTAATCTTTATGATGTTTTTTCCTCCCTGGTAAGAATAAGGAGAGAGGATCTAATTAGTAAAAATCAAATAAGTATTGTTTAAAAATATAAATATCTGCTTATATAATTGTCTACTCCCCTTTTGCTTCACCTACTTGATCCCAGTGCCAACCAATCCAAGATCCTCGCGGTGGCTGTGATGGAAGGTCTATAGAACAGGCTGCTCAAGAACCATAAATTGGTACATGGATACTATGTCTGGTATATGATGTTTTCAAATTTCTGGTTGCATAAAATACATATTGGCATTTTCCAATTACAGTTCCATATCAGTTTAGATTATTAAGCACCTATAATATATTCAATGCTTTTCTCTACACTATTATAGGTAACTGTCTCAATAATTATACATCACAAGTGCTTGTATTCTGCTTTTCCAATAGAAATTCTGGCTTAAAGCACTTAAGTGCCTTTGAAATTTCATAGCCGATAAATGATAGGCTTCAAATTCAAACACCAGCCTTCTGACTTAAGGTCCAATGTCTCTTTATCTACTGTGTCGCCTACAGTGCCCATGGTTAGTACCCCTTCAAGGTTAGGGTGACTCACCTCTGCCTTCAAGCTTTGCCAAACTATTTCCGTTCATCTCGAACATTCCCTTTCTGAGTTCCTATAATGGGCTCTATGTCTGTAAGTCAGCTGGATTGCCTCTAACTCAAATCAAGTCTAACCCAGCGTCTAGTCTTCAGAACAGAAGACGTCTCTTGTCTTTCTGCATGTATCTTATTATCCAGCAGGTTCTAGGGACATGGTCTTGGTGCTGCTGGCTATTTGGAAGCTGGTCCCAGTGTGATTAGGAGAAAGGCCCAGCTTTTGGCGGTGGTGGAGCCAGCCAAGGCTCTGCGTGAGATGCCTAGTTCAAAGGTAGGAAAAAAGACCGTGGGGTAGGCTACTTAGTTTCATAGGGCATGAAAGATTAGCACAAAAACAGAGTTTGGAAGATCAATGATGTATAACATTGTAGGTAAGAAACCAGAACTGCTGGTGATCCAGAGAGGAACGTACAGCCCAGTCCCATCAAACACTGGAAAAGCAGCAGAGAAGCAGCACTTCTTCCAAAACCCAACGAAGCTCTCGACATTAGAGGATAATTCTCCATCCAAGTCCTGTCATTGTTGGAAGTAAGTGGGTGTATTTTTACTAACCTTTCATCTTTTAGTCCCAAATCCTTTTCTACTCAGGTGGTGTTGTGGCTGGGTCTTGATCTAACCCATTTCTCCATCGTCAGATTGTGCTCTGTTTTTGCCAACAGAGGGTGCTAGAGAAATTAAAAGGCAAAAAGCAGGAGGAAAAACTTGGTCCATTTAGTTAAGACAACAAATTTCCTCTGTTGTGTCAGCTTTTTTAAAAATTACAGTTTTTTCCATTACCATTTATCCTCCTTATACCCTCTTCCACCTCTGCCATCACACTGTTGTCCATGTCCACGTGTCTGTCCTTTATCTTTTCTGCTCCATCCATTCGGTTTTGCATCCAGTCTTTTTAAGCGCTGCCTCAGCAACAGCTCTTCCTTCAGCAATCAGCTGGGAGCCCATTTTCCAGTCCCCCCCAGGAGGCTCGAACCAGCCTTCATTCCCCTGCACCCTGTTCAGTGATCAGTACCAGTTAAACACACATCCTCCTCAGAGGGGTCTGTGCTGCCTCTCCTCTGAGCTTCGGAGGTACCAGTACTGACAAGACGCACCTTCTCTTGAGAGGCAGGATCTCAGATCGCCAGGCACCCCTTATGATAACCCCAACATCTTTGTGTGGTGGTTGCTGCCTTTATTCTCTCTATGTTAGCTTGCTGTTTGCTGCTGCTCGTTGAGTCCTCCAACACTTGTTTAACCAATTCTATATAGCAAATGGTCTCAAAAACAAACAAACAAGCAAACTCTTGGTTTTGTGTTTCTGACAGGATCCTGCTTAGCTCACTGGGTCTGCAAAATCTACTTTGGATCTTCAGGGGAGTTGCCATAGAAATGCCTTCCCCTTCATGGGGACAAAGAGACTGAGGTTCTTAAGTTCCTTTACTGCTAGTTATCTTCATTCTAAATTTGGAAATTGCATCTCCGCCCAGCTAGGAATGGGCAGGCTTACTCTGCATTGCACACTGCTGGTTTCAAGCAGGTAGCTGATAGCAGGAAACGAACAGAGGCCTCTTAATAGAGTTCAATGGCTCTACTTCTCATATCCACAAGCCTACCCAAGCTTGCCATCACTTAATTTTGTGACACCATCACCCTGTACCGCCTTAAGAAACATTGTAATTCATTTATATTGCAATCCACTTTTTAAAACTTGTTATAAAACTCCGAAGGTCAATAAGACATCTTTGGGAGTAACTCACCATCTACTTGATAAGGAGTCTTTTTCCTGTTCTTTGGCTAATGAGATCTATTCCACAAACTCACTCAAGTAGTTATTGATTGAGCTGAATCCAAGAGTCCAAAAATTATTAGGGTAACACCTCTACAATTGCTACCACCATCTTCTGAAATTCATTGGTACAAGAGGAGAAAATAGAACCTGTTCTGGTCATTTTCTTTGGAATGAAAAACCCAACATGAAGAGGGAAGGGTACCCATCTGTTTCCCATTTCACGGGAGGATTAGAGAAAAACAGCCACCAGGAGCTCTTATTTCATTATGAGAGAAGTTAGTGATTTGAAATGAAGAGAATGCTCCTTTTTAAAATAGTCGATCCTTTAAAAACATATTTAAGATTTTACTTACATCTATTTAAAAAAACTATTTTCCTGAAGAAATAATAAGTTATGGGACATTAAAATAAAATATATTTTCAGATGTAATATTTACATTCTTCCTTCCATGCCCCAAAAGAGGAAACTCAACATTAAGTAATATTAGCTTCTAAGGGTTTTTAAACATTTATTAAGAGAAAGTATTTGAACTAGTGAGATGAAAACCATCACTGCATTACAACTTTATGTGACATTTACCAGGACCTTGATACTGTATAGTGCCTGACAATGGCACGTTTATGTTTTTGTAACCGATGTGCTACTTGTACAATCCTCTTTGGTCTCAACTGCTATTAACTCTGTCATGGGTTGTGGCTACTCATCTGTGTCCTGTGTAGCTTGGCAGGAGGTTCTTTTTGTTTTAGGGTTTTCTCCTCTGCCTAGCTGCAATCAGAGAAGGTTTCTTACCACGGTAATTCAACTCCTCCTGTTTTATTAAATCCACACAGTAGTATCAGGGAGACAAATTCTGCCTTGGAAGTTGGATAAATGGGAAATCCCATTTTCAGAAGAAAATAAGCTAGATGTGGAGGCTTCCACAGCAGTATCCCATCCTCTTTGTTAACTTCGGAATAGGATTCCTGTTAGAGTCTTCCAGGTGCACCATTTGTTGATTGTTGAGTAACTCCAATGCTTTGAATTAAAGGAATGTTATTTTACATAAGCATCTGATATTTATTACCATTGGGTTGAGGGAGGGGACAGGTACTGTGTTCCCATGGGTAGAATGCAATGTGGTGAGTGGGTGCTTAGGACTGAGCTTTTGGTCAGTAGATCACTCTTTAAATAAGTCTGTGTGGGACAAACATGGCCTCTTGAACTTGAGGCATCTCATGTGGGCATGAAAACCCCACATGAGACCTGTGTCAGTGCTAGTCAGCACCAAGAGTGGGAACAAAGAAATGCTCTGTGTCTGGGGAAGGAAGACTTCATCAGATTTACTCTTGACTTGGGCCTCCAAATATTCAGAGTGAGTCTGCCTGTCTGTCACAATCACTATGTGTAAAGATTTTTCCTAATAAGTAAATGGGACATATGACCCTGTAATTCAGCATGTAGAAAATGCTGAACAGTCCACAAGAATGTGTTTATTGAAGGCAAAATGAAAAGCAAGACTTAATACTTGTCATTTTAATGCTAATCACTGGGGAGGCAATGTGAAAAGAAATGTCTGGAAAATAATGTAAAAAGCTAATGCATTAGTTGCTAACTCTGAAATTATACAGGCGAGATGGGAGCCAGCTGCTGTTGTCCTAATTAAAGCCTTTCTTTAAACTGGAGAACCATTATGAAGCTAAAATCCTCTATTGATTTATAACTGCTACCTGAAGGTACTACAGCCGGTATGAGAAGAGGAAAGGATTCTTGTTCATATAAAACTACACTGAAAAATGTTGAATGTGGAAGCAATGCAGACCACCAAACCACACTCATGCATACGTACACACTCACACAAAATGGGGAGGGGGGTGTGAAGATGAAAGTGCATTGTATAGAAGCAAAAAATCTGAGGAAAACATCTTCCACCAAACAACTTGTATGGATTTAGATAATATATTTTCTGTGTTTAGCTGCTGCAATGTGTTAATAACAAAAAGAAGGATGGGAAAGGAAAGTTGTTGGAGGAGGTATCAAGAGGATGAGACAGCTGGTCGACCCAAACAGGCCCTGGGAATTCAGTCACCTCAACCCCCACTGTTCTTGGAAGATAAGTCTGTCCAACACTCCCACCCTAGAATTCATTTCAAGGGCACAGCCTTGAGAGAGGAAGGTGTTGTGGAGACCACCTGGATGGTAACTTGACTAAATGCAGTGAAGGCCTTTAAAATGTTAAGATTCTGGCCATTGGATGTGGAGATCTTCTTGTCTCGTGGCCACCCAAGGTAAGTTCATTCGTAAGTTCCTTTGCTTAGTAAAGCTGCCATCTACCAATCTGTAGTTGTCTGCCTCTTTCCTAGGTCTTTCCTTGCCCTTTGTGTACAGGGGACAGTATGGGAACCAGCAAAGGTTTTAAAATAAATAATTAGGAAGGCTGGAGTCAAGTTGTGCCTCTTCCTCTACTTCTGTCTACATTTGAACTTGGACATGTCGTTTAACTTCACCTGAAGCCTCCATCTTTTCACCTGAAAATTAAGGGAATTAGACAACATCAGGTCTGCAATTATATTAATGGGCAGTTGAAATATGCTATGAAATATATATCACCTATCCAAAAGATTATAGTTGCCTAAAATATAAGCAAATAAATCCATTCAATTTTTTAGCAGTTACAGAGTGCCTGATATGTATTTATTGAAAATAAGTCTTCCATTTGTAATATTTTGAGTTCAAGAGGAAGCTGGATATTGGAGAGAGAGATTCACTGTGATGAAAAGAAGAAAGGTACAACATGGGTTTCACTAACTTTCAAACTGATGCCCAAATCATTGACCAAAATGCCGTCATGTTAGTCATATTTCCTAGTCAATAATTGCCTGCCAAAATTCGAATAGCAAATAAGGCATAGCTTTTTATCAAAATTCAATAACTGCTAGCTCCTTTAATAAATAAAATTTCTTACCTTGGTTACAAATTATAGTATGGATGAAAGATATTCAACTTTAATTTAACTTTTATTCAAGTATAATGAGCACTAATGGTAACTAACCTCTTATCCAGTCTGATGTCAAAGAGAAAATAACCTGTTCTCCAGGTGGTATATGCTACTTCTTCATCCTCAAGTTCTCAGTCTAGAGAAGTGAACCGCATGTGCTCACATGCCTAACCCCTCCTCTTGATTGGACTCTTATCGAGAACAAGGTCTCATTTCAATACCTCAAATAACCCACATGAACTCATTTGGCATTTTTCGTGTGACCCAAATATCCACCTGTCTGTGGTAGGCAGAATAATGCCACCCACCACAAAACATCCAGAGCCTAATCTCTAGAACCTGTGAATATGTTCTTTACCTGGCAAACTGAACTCTGCAAATGTAGTTAAATATTTTGAGATAGGAGTATATCTGGCATTATTTGGAGGGTCCAATGTAATTATAGGGTCCTTATAAGAAAATAAAAGCAAGTTAGGGTGCCAAAGAAGGAGATGTGGTGGTGGAAGCAGAGACTGGAGTAAAGCTATTGCTGAAAAGGCTCCATGAGCAAAGGTATGTGAACAATTCTAGAAGCTAGAAGAGGCCGGGAATATATTCTCCTCAAGCCATTGGGAAAAACACAACCTTGCAGACTCAATAATGATATTAGCCTCATAAAACTCATTTCAGACTTCTGACCTCCAGACCAGCAAGATCAAAAGTTTGTGTTGCTTTAAGCCGCTGACTTCACAATAATTTGTCCCAGCCGCAACAGGAAATACATATGTTGATGGATGGCCTCCATTTGCACGCTGGAGAGCAGAATCCTAGTTCCTTTTTGAGGCTCTTCCCTCTGGCTGACTCTGGAGGAGTCTCTGTGGGGCTGATGCTTCTGGGTCCCAGGCCATGATCTCCACCACCATCTACTTCTTTCTTCCAGGTAGCTCTCTGTTCTGTGGCCTGTCCTTTGTGCTGCTGTGCATTCCACTCTGCAGTAGGGGGTCCTACCAAGAGCTTTCTCCTGCTGCTTCAACCATCTCCACTCAGGTTTTGGAACTGTTACAACCTCTTTTACCATTGTAGCCCAAGTGTTGACACAGAGGTTTGCCCACAGTGTGTGACGTTGCTTGTCAATAGTCACCCGACCAGACCACAGAAAGGAACACCATGCAGAGATGGTTTTTTAACTGGTTTGTAGATATAATTGTTCTCAGATAATGGAATTACATGCCAATCTTATTGGTTTCCCTTGGTGAATGTTCCTCCACAGTAAAAATGTTTCCTCCCTGCCTAGCTCACAGCCCACATCTCAGCGGCATTCTGGCTTTCCCCTCACCATTAAACATGCTCCTTAATGGCTCCTTTGCCTCTCATCCTAACTCATGAAAAGGAAGTATTTCTTGCACAGCTCCACCCTGAGATTCATCTTCCAAGTCTTCATTTCTGTCAAAAGATTCGCCTCTCTCTAGAAATGACTGACTGGATCATTGCCAAGAACTTCAAAAGAAATCTCCCCACTTTAAGAAATAGGGGATCATGTCCTATGCTCCCAACAGAATAATTACATTGCAATATAATAGTCCAATATCCATAAGACAGATAAAGATTCAGATACAACATCAGTGCTTCTTTATAAGATAGCTTGCAAATGAAAGAAAAAACAAGTGAGAAAAAGAAAGTAGATAAGGAATCCAAGTGATTTCAATACTGTTCTCTCCTGAGGAGTGGAACCGTAATCCCTGCTTTCTGGATTTGGCCCTCGTTCTTGGTCTCAGCCAAGACATTCTATTATATATTAACATAGCTGTCCCGAGTCTGTAGAAGTATAGAAATATGGAGTAGAAAAGAGACAAAAGGTAAAGGCAGATGTAATGGAGAGTCTTTGTATTACAGTTGATAAGATGTGGGTACAAGCTTATCAAAATATGAAAAAAAGGTGCTAAAAATACATATTTTTAGTTTCAGGATTTTTCTTATTTTTCATGACTTTTGTGGTTAAAAAATAAACACTTAAATAACAGAAGGTTTCTATTTGTTACCTGTGTTTACTCAGTTGTTTTCTGAGTTAAGATGGAAGTATTTTAGAACACATGTAGATTAAGCCTAGAAATGACTCAAGAAACTATTGGTGCTTTTTTTTTCTTCTAGAATATGCTGTGTAGAAATTTAATGTAGAAATTTAATGAGGGGCTGATGTGTTCAGTGCTATATTTCAAGGACAGAATTGGCACTTAGCAGGCACTTAGGTTTTTATTAGGAATGCCTCTGCTTACTCCTAGTTCCCAGGGATCTTTTCTTTCTCCCATTACTACTGTAGTTAAATTCCAAACCGAATATTCCACTGTTACATTTCATCCTGCCTTCAATTGATACCTAGCTGCCTTGCCTGGGGACTTCGGTTCCACCTAAGTACTAAATGACCTCCCCAAGATGATACTTTTCATTTTACAGAGCATGAGAGGAGAGAGAGTAGCATGGCCTGTGAGTTTGGAATTCCTGACTGTGACCTCAACTACTAATTAGTGGCTGTGAGGCAAAGAGCCACTCTGGGTCTCTGTTATATCATCTGTAAAATGGAAGGAATAATATTTCTCTTAGATGGATGTTATGATGAGTAAATAAGCTAATTTATGCAAGGGATTTGGCAATACCTGGCACATAGAAAACAATAATACATGCATGCGATTATTTCTACTTAAACAAATACTATATCAAGTATTGTGTTTAATTTTTAATATTAAAGTATTTGGTGGCAGAGAATAGATTAAACATTTTTTAGAGTGCCGAAGGCAAATGTACAGGCAGAAAAGGGGGACAATTAAGGATTATTTTACTGGCATAGGCTCTTAAGGGACAAGGTTAAGGGCAATATGGTCTTGACGCTTTTTGAAAACAGATTATGGGTTGTCAGCGACAAAACTACAGCATCTTGCCTCGGTGCCTGACACTTATAAGGCACGCACGTATTTGCATAATTTATTAATAAATAAACGGGTCGTGGTATAAAAATGCAGGCACCCTGTTTCTACTTCCAGAGAGAGCTCTCCAGCTGGCCGAAAATTCGGCCCCCGAACGCAGGCGGTAGGTCCCAGTCCTTGGTTGCACACCCTCGCTAGGACGGAATCTGTTTATCTTTGACAAACTGCTCTTTTTTCTTTCCTCAAAAAGCCCTTTCGTGCGGTGGCCTTTCAAGGTACGGAGATAAACGCCCCCCCCCCCGCCCCGCCCCCATGTTTCCCAAATGGGCTAATTCTCATTATCTCAGACTCGTTTAATGTTCTGAGGTCTCAATATCTTTCCTGCTGAGCCTGGAACTCTCGAGATAAGGATCCAGTTCTTTCTTCACCTGGGCCTAGATTTTCAATGCGTTGACCACCTGGAGTCCTTGGAGGTCGGGTCAGAGCACAGCTCCCTCGCCCACACCTCCTTCTTAGAGAGTCCGCAAGTCTGCCGGGGGTTCTCATCTCCAATTCCTGCAGGCAGCGGGACTTCGCAGCTGGGGCTCCCAAAGTCAGCCCAACCTAGGAAGCCCCTGCCGTTCAGCTCTGCTCCCTCCCACATCCTCCCCTACACCCCACCCCCGATGCCCCAGCCACTCTGCAAAAGGACCGCCGGACTCCAGGGCAGTTGGAGTCCATTCAAGAATCCTGGGAACGCTGCAGCGCAACTGCTTTGGCTTGAACACCGAACCCTCAGATGCTACACAGCCTGGAAGACTTGCTAAGCTGCCTGTGTGTGGAAGAACGGTACCCCCTTTCCCGTTCCCTCTCCCTTCACCCACCCTTTACGCGGTTATTAGATCGAGACTCACACTGCGATAGCTTCTACACATCAAAAATAAAAATGTGCAAAAAAAAAAAAAAAAATCCCCTGCGGGGTGTGTGTGTGTGTGTGTGTGCGCGTGTCCATCCGTGCTTGTGCAAAATCTCCAAACATCAGTTTGCATTCCGGACCAGCGCGCTGAGAAATCCGAGATCTTCCCAGGGATTCCCCCGCCCTGCCTCCTTTGCTTCAGCATTCCCCACTGCTGCAGCGATAGAGGCGATACAAATCTGCTGCGATTTTCATTTCTCTGGCTCCCAGTCCTTTTCTCAGGCGAACAGTCCCGAGCGCAGGATTTCATTCCAATCACCTGCATCTACCCTGCACGGGGCTGAGCAGGTGCTTCCCTGGCCCCAAACACGCCAGCTGATTGCCAGACCCGCCGACCCACGGCCTCTGGTTCGGCCCAGGGCGGTGGGTGGTGCTCCCGCCGCTCCCACCTTCCCCTGGGGCCTCGGCTAGCGGCGCGCTGGACGTGCGCGCGCGCGCACGGATTTGGGGGCGAAATCTTCACTGGCAGCCGCTGAGTGTCAGGGGCAGAGAGTATTCTGGACCTCAGCAAAACCTCCCGAAGCACTTGAGCTTCCCAAAAGAAAAAAGAAAAAAAATTGAAAGAAAAGAAGGGGAGCCCGTTCCCCTAAAGCCCTGGTTTCCAAGTCTTTGGATCCTTCCAGAGCTCGGCAGAGGCGCGCAGTCGGCTGCGGCCGCGGCTCGCACCACTAGGACAGATGCCTTTTCTACTTTCGGGAGGAGGGAGGGGAAGGGAATAGCAGCAAGAGTTGCACCTGCTATAGCAAACTGCAGAAAGGAGAACTCTGGGGTAAGTAATGTTCTGGCACTGGAGCGGAAAGGTGGGAGGAGGAAGGGGACAAGAGGGGCAAGAGGGAGCGGGCAGGGAAAGAATTGTGAAAAAAAAAAAAAAAAAAAATTCCACAGCAGAGGTAGAGCGCAGCAGCACTCGTAAGCTAAGTCCGGCGCGGGGCTCCCGCTCCGAACCGACTGGCGCGAAGTTGTTTTTAAGAAGAGAAACTCCCCAAATCCCGGAGGGTGACAGAGGCGGGCGGGGCGGAGTCGGAGCCAGCACCGGGCTAGGGCCCAGGCGGCTGCGGCGGTGGCACGAAGCTTCCACGCCTCTGCGCTTCGGTCTTCCGTATGGCCGCGCGGAGCCTCACCTCTCCGCCTCGCCCTTCGCGGCTCCGCCCCCAGAAGCGGGCGGCCCGGCTGCTCTCGGGTCTCCCGGCGGGCGCGAGGACTCTCACCTGGCCCAGCCTCCCGCGTCTCCCCCTTTCCACCTCCCGCCCGCACCTACCCCCCTCCTCCCTGCCGGATCGGGAAGCGTCGGGATCCGTAGGCGAGGAAATAACGACCCCTGCAGTTCCATTGCGGAAAATCTCCGCGGCAGCGGCGCGAGCTGCTGGCCAGGGAAGCGAGGGTTCTGGGGAGCCCAGGAAAATAGCTGAGGAACGGAAAGCGCTCTCGCGACGTGGGGAGCCCGAGGGACCCCGACGCGCCTGGGTCCCCGAGTCCCCGCCGTTCCCGCTCGGCTCCCTGGACACGCCGCCCAGGTCGGGCTTGGAGGCTGCGGGCTGCGCGCGGACTTGGGAGCTGGGAGGGTCGGCGGAGGCGGCTGGCGGCGGCGGTTTCGAGCCTTAACCCTGCCTCTCTTTCTCTCTCTTCGTCTGCTCCTCCCCCTGAACCGCGGAAGCAGGAGGAGAACGGCCCCTGAGCGAAGCAGCCACCCTCTGACCATGCCCCGGTGAGGGGCAGACTTCGAGGGCAACTTGTCGCGGACCGCCTGGGCTCAGCCCGCGAGCTGCGAGCTGCCGGGGCCCCGGAACGGAACGGCGCTGCGCGGCCCGGCGGGGGGCTATCGTCTATGTCTTCTTGGGGCGCCCAGCGGATCGGGGTCTCCTTTTTGCAGAAAGAGCCCAGCACTGGTGGCTTCAAGTGGCTGCCGCCGCCTCTGCTAGTGTTGCCGCGGCTCGGGCTAGGAGCGGAGACCGTTGAGCCGGGAGACCTCCGGGGCAGCGAGACGTCGGACATGTGTCAGCACATCTGGAGCTCCCATCCGTCGAGCCCGAGGGGAGATTTGCCAGAACAATTCAAACTGCGATATTGATCTTGGGGGTGACTCTCCCTGGCCGGTTGTCCGGTGGGAGTGCGAGTGTGCACTCGCTCGGCAGTGCGTGAGTGTGTGCATGTGTGTGTGTCCTGTCGGGCTCCCCCCCAGCCCCCCCCCCGTTTTCCCGTCGAGTGATGCACTTGGAATGAGAATCAGAGGATGGAAATAGTCTGGGAGGTGCTTTTTCTTCTTCAAGCCAATTTCATCGTCTGCATATCAGGTATGGGACCGCGCTGGAGTCACGGGCGGGTTTGTGTTATGATGTGTTTGGAATGTATGGGGTTTTATTGTGTGGAAGACAGTCGAGTGGCCTCCCGGGAGTGGGAGGGGAAGAGGTGGTGACAGAGACCCTTTCAGCTCTGTGGGCTTGCTGCCTTAAGAATTAAAAGCCTTCTAAGCCCAAAGAGGGTGTGTGTGTGTGTATGTGTGTGTGTGTAGGGAGTAGTATGTGTATGGAGTTCTGGAACGTAGAAGGGGTGGGGGATGAGAAAGAAGAGGCAGATGAGTGTTGATTTTCAACTGCTTGCCTTCTGGCTGAGAACTCTGGCGCCGAAATCTGAGCTTTGGCACAACCCCCACCCCCATCCTTGGCTTTCAAAGTTCCCAAACTGTGGTTCTGGCTGGCAAAATGGACGCAGAGCCCTGCCCTGGTATCTGAGCACTTTCCGGGGACTGCGGGAGGATTCGGGACTGGCGGGTACCAGCAGGGACCGGAGAGATGTGCAGCTCCTCTCTGCTTTTCCCAAACCCATCAGACCCCCTCCGCACCAAATGAAAGCAAACCCCATCTGAAACAATACCGTATCAAAAACACCACTTTAGATCATGGGCCTTCTGAATTCCCGGCGCAAGGATGTGCTGGCCCAGACTCGCTGAACTCGGGCTACTCCTGCGGTCTTGGGTTTTGAAGCTGAACAGGAGGAAGTCATTGGAGGTGAATGAGGTAGGGCTCGTGCCTGCCTGCACCTGTGTGTCTGCGTGTTAGAAGGGATTCTGACTTCCAAGCATTGCGTTTGTGGGTGCAGGGAATTGGGGGTGAGGAGGGGAGCTGTGAGACAAAGCCTCAGGATTAGCAGTGTTCCCCAGTTCCGTTTAGTGCCTCATTCCATGGACCATGCCCACCCCATTTCCCTTCACCCTGTCATTTGGGCGCCCAGAGGGAAGTCCCATTTGTGGCGCTCCCCTCTGCCTGCATTCCCCTCTGCAGAAATGGGGAGTGAGCCAACTTCCCATGAAGTAACCAGACCAGGAGATCAGGAAGCCTGCCCCTGTGAGCAAACACATTTGAGCAGCATTGAGGGACAGGGATGTGTTTCCTGCATCTTCCTTCAGCCCCCAACCCCCACCCTCTAAGCCAGACCTGAATCTGGATGTTTAAACCAGTTGTCTGCCTTTACCCTGGACCCAGATCCAAGGACCACTATTCAGTTTTCTCCTCAGAGGGCAGGAATAGGAAATCTTTTATTCAAAATCTTTCTGTTTGGGGCTTGGTCACCCAACTAAGATATTAGAGATATTTCAAGTGCCTGACAGATAATAAAAAAGTGCCCTAAAATTCTCTAGTAGGAACTATTTTACCTCATCCCGTATCTAAGGAAAAATTCCCAGGTGACTTGTAAAGGTTTATGTAAGTCATATATCCAGGAATGAACTGGGTAGCATCTCCCAAGGCCACATCTTGCATCTTTCTCTTCTACATGTCTGTTTCAAACTCTCTCATTCCATATTTCACTAGTTATAAAATAACCTTTCCCTACCTCACTCCAGCATCACAAATAATTTTCAAATGAGATAAGCCATTTGAGTCCCTTTAGGATATAGAAAGGGTTAACATCTCTGAGTCTCTGGATCTCCCCACCCCACTCTACCCCACCCAACTCCACTCCCAGCATCCTTTATTTCCAGCCTCTGCATTTGGTCAGGCCATCACAGGGGACCTGGCTGGGCTGATAATGGGTCTGTTCTTAGCCTGCCATTCATGGGATACCTGTCACAGCCATACTTGATTTGGCATCTCAGCAACTAAATTATATAAACAGAAGCGTTAGGAGGGGGGTTATTTCCAACCCAGGAGAGGTGCAATGGAACACATGGCCTCTCACATGTATTTACTCAATAATCATCATTGCTAAGTAATGAGAGGATAAAAGTGTAAGTGAAATTGCTAGCTATTAGCTAAACACAGAAAACTAGGTTAGCGTTGCAAATGCCTAGTTAGGATCTGCATTAATTTGCACTTTATGAAGACATTTAGGCCGAGATGCACCATTATGTACTCTCTATTTACACAGCCATAAACTTAACTTTAAAAGGTCATTTCCATCTTCAGAGCTAAGCTGGTCTCCACCCTCCCTAAGCAGAACTATTCATTTTGTGAGGTCCACATACATCAAGTTCTGATCAGTAATATAATTATGACTCACAGTTTGGGGAACTTTGTGTTGTGTGTTTGTTTTTTCCATCTGGCATTTTTAAGAGGTTCAGGAATGCAGTGCACTAAGGTTGAGTCATTGTCTCTGGGAGGTTAGTAGGTCTTTCATTTCTGGTTCCATGATTTGCAGTTTTAATTTACTCATGACTGAGCTTTAGCAGAGGAACATAATCCTTGGTTATAGTACCTACTAAATCTTGAAGTAAAAGAAAGAAAGAACGACAGACAGACAAACACCTCTCTCATCTTGGGATGAATTGCTATACTAATGGGTAGTAATTCTTACTGAGTTACTAGGTATCTATGATTGATGCATTGCTAGGGTTGATTTCATTACTGAGGAATAAATATCAGATGAGAAAAGGCCAGTGAAAGTCTGTACTGTAAACATTTTGCAGAAGGGAAATTTGGGTAATAGATCTGGCTTGCAGAAGGGTATAGTGACTGAATTTCAATCATTAGTATTAGCTTTCAGGAATATTCTGGTGCTTTATAGCTTAGTCTTTTGTTAGCCAAAGAAATCTCCCCTCACCTCACCTTATTCCCCAAGTGAAAATTACATCCAAGGAGTTTTCTCCCTAGGCCTGTGCAGGTATGTTGCTTAAGCTACAGAGACCTGCCCTTGGTACATTTGATGGTTCTGCACTAGTCGTTTGGTTGGGATGAAGCTGTGAAATATCCAAGGTTGTTGAATCTATAGGGAAGTTGTAAGGAACAAAACACTCTTTACAAAGTGCCTGGCATAGTATTTAGAATACAGTAACCACTGGCCACAAATGGGACTTGGGGTCCGCTTGGCAAGGCTTAGCTAGCTGGCTGCTGGGGCAGCTGTGTGTGTGCCTTCCATTTGAGAGATTTATCAATTTTGGCTCTTTAAGGGTGCACAACTAGGCTGAAAAAGCAGTGCCATGTCTGGCAGTTCTTGGGGCTTCACATTCGACTCAGATCTCATTTTACTGAAAATGTAAGGTAGCCAAGATTGGGGAAAGAGAGAGATTGAGAGAGAGAGATTGAGAGAGAGAGAGAGAGAGAGAGAGAGAGAGAGAGAGAGAGAGAGAGAGAGAGAGACGATTTTTCCCTGTGCTTTCAAAAGCAACTCAGATCTGTGGGATTGAATGCTTAGCAGCACCGGAAGAGAATTTCCTGTCCAAAAACAGCTGTGTGATTTAATTCACACAATGCATTCTGCTTTCCTATACATAACTTCATCAATTTATTCATAATAATAACAGCCCTAACAGATTTATGTGGTACCTTCACATATATTGTGTAATATTGCACATACTTTAACTCATCTGTTCCTAGAATTGGTAGCGTAATTTTGTATGTAAGGCAGCCAAAGGCCACAGAGATTCAGCTTGGAGGATTCACAGCAAGGTCGAGTCAAAATTCGATATAGCATTTGTGCTTTGGTTCAAGATCTCTTTGCATGTTGTTATTCAATGGTTTTAAATTTTTTGATGTCTCCAATCAAATGAATAAATTGTGTTCAATGGATGTAAGTCTTAGGGAGTTTGGAAGTAGAAGTTGAGGATGGTTGTGGTCCAGAGCTAGAATTAAGGTAGCATTTAAATTGTACATGACTGTCATTCAAACAGATGAGACTATTGCCCAAGTTTGCCTACCAATGTCTTAAGATAAGCAATCTCTGCAACAAGGAATGTTTCATACATTCTTTTCCTTATCTGAAAATTAAAATGGTTTAACTTCAGCTTCTTTCCAGGTAGAAAGGGGATAATAGTACATATCACACACATTTGTTATATGGATTAAAGAGATCATGTATTGAGTGATTTCCTCTTAGCTCAGTATCAGAGGCTTGCAATGGTAAGCTAGCAATAATGTAATTATTTTTTCTACAAATCTGGCATTGCACAGGTTTGCGAGGCCATGATGGAATAGAGCCTTTAGTTACCTCCCCTTCACTTGTTTAAAAGCAAAAACAGAATCATCAGCAAGCATGTCTTATGACATGGAGCATGAATCCTACTTTCAGGGTTGCCTTGGCTTGACAACTGTGCAATGTCTCTTCATTTTGTCTCATACAAATGACACTAGCAACATCAGGCATTGGTGCATGATCATGAGTGGCACCCACTTTATCACTGTGAGCCCAATACAACAATGTAGTGCTTATTACCTAGGGGAGCAACGGAATTTTCCACTTTCTGCTTGTAAATGATGACTTGGTATAGAACCCAACTTCCAAGTGCTTCCAAAATGCTGAACTGCAGATGCTGCCAATAAATGAAAGAAGTGCCACGCTAGACAAAGAACACTCATCTGATGATGTTATTAGTAATATAGCTCCCATGTGATGTCATATAGCCCAGTCACTGACAGATGCCATCATCATAGATGAGACTGTCCTGGGAATGGGGGTAGGAGGGTTGATTGCCATTCTGGGTAGGAATGCCTAATATCTCAACTTTTTACCTTAATGATTGTTACTACATATTTGGGCCTGGAGTTTAGGTCAAGAAGAGATCCAGGAGGGGGACAGAGGGGAGCAAAAAGGGGATGGATGTAATACAACAACAATAAAATTTTAAAAAATAAGGGGAAAAAAAAAAAGAAGGGATCCAGGCACCATAAAAGTATATGGTACCAAGCCATTGTAGAAACAGTATGGTGGTTAGAAGACCCAATATGCCATGGAAGTTTTCCTTAATTAGCTAGTTGACTTTGGGCAATTCTCCTAGCCTCTGATTTTCTCAGTTTCCTCGTCTTTAAAATCAAAATGAATTCATCTTTGCCTATTTTGAAGAATTGTATATACTATTATGGAATGATCCATGCTTAAGATATAGTTCTAACTCCTGCCATTTGCCCTAGCATGGATGGAACTGGAGAGAATCATGCTTAGTGAGATAAGCCAGGCAGCAAAAATCAAATACCTCATGTCCTCACTTAATATAGCAGACTAATGAGCAAACAAACAAGCAAACAAAACAGAACCAAAGACATGAACACAAGGAATACACTTTCAGTGGTTAGAGGGGAGGGGGTGTGGGGAAGAAGGAAGCAAGGAAGGGGAACAGTTTAGTCAAGAACTAGCATCATGACCCATGGACACAAACAATACGTGGGATTGACTGTGGACTGGGGGTAAGGAGGGAGGGGAAGGAGAGAGCAGGGGGGGGGGAATGTGATGAATGTAATATAGCAATAAAAATAAAGTAATTTAAAAACAAATATAGTTCTAAAATAAAAGTTGAGATATACATTATGTAGAGTTACTTACAATAATATGAATAAGGCTTAATTGTCAAAATGTAGTTATGGAAGCAAAACTGTAATGCACACAATGCATTGTGAAAGCAAGTAATAAGAATAATGCCTAACTGTTTGATAAATGGAATGGGTGCTATAGAAGAGAGATGCCCAGACAATGAGGGAAATGGAGACTTGATAGATGTTGGAGGTTGGAAGAGCAGAGATGGAGGGACCACATTATCAAAGGGAGAGAAATAGGAACGTGTGCTATGTACATGGAGGACTGTCTTAGTGGACTCACTTGGGAGATACTGAAAAATTGGAATGAGCCCATTCAGGGTTCTATTGTATTGAGAAGACATAGAGTGTCCTAATATATTTAATTTGTTGGTCGTTTTAATTTTCTTATTGTGGATCTTTGCATGGACTCCGTGGATTGAACTTGGTTACAATTTATTTGAGATTCTAACATTTCTTTGGATCTTAAATTTATGTGACATGTCCCTAGTTACTGCATACTTTGCACAGTTTGTAGCCTATAAGTGATTGTAGCAAATTGAGATTTGAGGGGCCTTCTGTTTTCTCCTCTGAGGATTGGAAATGGTACTTCCTAAAGTTGTTGATCCTACAGGGTAATTGTAAAAAAAGAAACACTATTTTTCAAATGTCTAGCATGAAGTCTGGAATTCAGTAATCTCTGGCTAAATTACACATGTCATATTAGTGAGCATGGGCTTTGGAACTAAGATAGGACAACATGCTAATCCTGCCTTCCGTAGTTGCTCTTTGTATGGTCTTGGAGAAGTTCTCTAAGTTCTCTGCGCTTCTGTAATATCTGTAAAAGAGAATTGGAGAAAATGTACATAAGATCCTGCTATAGTGCCTGGCCTATAGTAGACACTCAGTGAATTGGAGCTGCTCTTATAAAATTGCCATCATCCTTGTCATCAATAACAATGCTTGTTGTGGACACTATGAACTTGTTTTTGAAAATTACAGTTAGTTATTTGGTCATTTCTTCTGTGTTCAACAAAATAGCACGGCCAGCTAACTATATGCCAGGTGGGAGAATGACAAAAATGAACAATACCTGGTCCTTAGTATTTACAAGATAGCACGTGTTACCCCCTTTGCCCACTTACCAATCAACATTCATGGAGGTTGCCCTGTGGAAAGTACTGGGGATCCAACAGGAATGCAAAGACATTGCCCTTTCCCTCTTAGAATTCATAATCTAGTAAGAGTGATTTTTAAAATATTAATAGTTACACCAGCACGTGGTAAGTATTGTAAGGAAGGCAATACAAATAGTGTTTGAGTAGAATAGAGAAGGAACATCTGACTCATTCTGGAGGTGGGAGTAGAAGAAAGGGAGTAAGTAGTGTCGATTAGAAGGGGTTTAGACTGCATCTTGAAGGATGCTGAAGACTTGGCTTGGATAGTTTTGTCTGATTGACCTGAAGGAGTGTGACCAGGGAGGGATGATCATGGGAAACAGCATTTGCAAAGACAGGAGGATCAGATAGGACATGATGAATTCAGGGGACTGTCAAGAGGTCAATAAAGTAACAGCTAGAGTGGAGTGTGATGGATGAGGCTGGGGCGGAAGAGCATTTAGGAGATATGATTCCAAGAAGGGCAATACCTTGCATCTAATTGGTCAGTAAAAACCACCCTTGTATCTCTATGCAGGGGAGTCGTCCTTTTAAGATGAAGGGGCTAGGTCTAATGTATACTTTTCTCTTCGTTAGGAATAGAGCAGTCAGGGTTAAAACTTTGGCTCTGACAAGCTATGCTCCACTTGGCCCAGATCACTAGATATTTTCCATTGTCATCTCTAGTTCCAGGTGGCTTCCCAGATACAGATGACAGAATTCACCTTAGTTTGTCTCCATGTTTACACCCTCGGCAGGGAAAAAAAGCCAGGATCCTATTGGTTGACCCTGGATTTTGCAATGTGGAAATGAATCATCTTACTCTCCTAGATAATTGAATCTTTCCTACAACTTCTTGCAGTTTTCATCTCATGTAACCTTAACCAGAACTTGAAAGGATTTCCAGTATGTGGGGGTTGGTCTGGGGAGCTGCCCATGGTAAGAAATGGCCTGGGATTGCCTAACAAAGCCATGATTGTTCCTTATTAGCAAGATTGGACCGGAAATGGGGGAGAACCAGCGCTTGGGGCTGGATGCCTTTCCCATGAAGGGGTCGTCAGAGTGGCAGCTGAGAGATCATCAGTGGTTGTGATGGAGACAGCCGACAAATGCCTCTCCCCCGCTGATTTGGAAGAGCTAGGACCTTTATCACAGAAAATGTTCCGTTAATCTTTACCTTTGTCCAATACTTCATGCCCGGTGACTGAGGGGGCTGGTGTAGGAAGTGAAGCCTGCGGCTTTCAGGTGAGCTGTCTGGAGCCAAGTCCTGCTGGCTTCACAGCACAACTGACAGCCATGCCAGAGCTGGAACGAACCCCTTAGACTGAAGGATATGAGTCAACATGTCCCTCTTCTGTTGTCCCCTCATCTACCACACACAGACTTACCCTCAAGGAAAACAATGTGGATGGCAGCACTTACTGAGTGAACAAAGGCTATTCTTCCTCCATGAGGTTGAAAGAAAAGTAAATACCTCGTAGGATTCTTGGACCAATAACGGTCCATATGGATGGAAGGGTTCCCTCCCACTCCCAAAAGGTTTAATGTGTTGGCTCATTAATCCCCAAAATGCTAATAGTGAATGCCGCCTCTGAGTAAGGCACTGGGCCAGGCAGAAGATAAAACAGAGTGATCTTTACCCTTGGGAAATGTACATGCAGTGGTTTCTTTTTCCCATTGCCCAGTTCGGTACCTGGCCTTTAGTAGATGCTCAGTAATGAATGATTGAATTAATATGTAGGTGAATGACGAGGAGTAATTTAGAATGGCTTTCCTTCCTTAGCGGGAGACTGGGGACAAGATGAGAGCAGGAGGGAGTGGGGACAACCAACAGACCTCTAACTAACAGGGAGGTCTGTTGGTTGCCCTCTGGCCTCTACTACACAAGGGGTCTTTGAGCATGCAGAGTTGAACTGGAAACTTCCCAGGGAGCAAGCTATTGGGTAGTTTTCTGTTTCCTTCTCAGACTTAGCCGGTATCTGCATTTGGCCAACCAGAGTTACTTGGGGGCACTTCCATTTGTTTTCAAATGTATTTCAGTAGCATTGTGCTCTATAATACCATGCTAAAAGCCTTGAACTGGGATGATTACGATCAATGGGATGTATTGCTCTTCCTTTCTTCCTGTCAGCTCTGTGGAGATTGCCTAGGATAAGGTGATTTCTTACTGTGATCCAGAGAAAGAGAAAGCTCACAGCCCCTAAGTTAAGTATTGAACTAGACAGACCAGAGGGTTTCAGAGGAAAGCGTAACCCACCGTCTTTCATCTTGGTGCAGAGCAATACAGGAGATGGTTCTGGTCTCTAAGGTGCTTCAGATTTGTGTTTGAAAACGACTCCCACCTCTAGCCTTTGTGAGAGAACTGTTGTGTAGCTCAGGAGTTCTTACCAGGGAGGAGAGCCAGGCACTTAGAAACTGAAAGGACATATTGGATTTGCAATTCTTCTGGCTGTTATATCCTAGTTGACCTTAACAGCAGTGAGGAGGTGGTCAGTTGGATGGTTTGTTGTTTGTTTGCTTATTGATTTAATTACAGAAAAAATAGGGGAGGTTACAGAACAATGACCCCCATTATTAACCTCTTAGTAGGTATATAGAGATTATACTGATGGTTGAAAGTGAGGCACCTGTGAGTAATACATTTCGATTGTGTGGCCTGGATGTGAATAGCCACATGTCACTAAGTTCTATAAAATACTGCAATGATACAGGCTCTAATTTGCAGTGGCTCAGATCCATGTATAGTGAAATATAAAGTAATGAAGTCATAATTTTTTGTGTGTTTGTGACAAGTTCTATCCTGTTTTTTCACTGTGGTGAAGTTCACGATGGCCTTCTTGTCTGGGTCTTTGAAGTGCTACCTTATAGTGGCCTGAGTGAAAGTCCTATGTGGTGTTTAATGGGTGAGTTGGCGCAGCCATTGTGTTTACTTATGTTTCCCCTCCTACTTTTAGAGCTCTTAAAATTAGAGTTCGAGCCAAGTAAAGTCTTGTAACATGCCACATCTAAAGGCATTGTACAGGGATCTGAGGTTGAACAAATTGGTGAAGGAGTTTGGTTTTTGCCTTAGATGGTTAGGCTAATCCTAATTGTTCAAATGAAATGCTCCCCCTTGATCAGAGCCCCTCACAGGCCAGAGACTGGATTTGTAGGTATTTAGTTAGTATCACAAACCTGTGATGATGGAAATCAGTGAGTTAATTTAATTTATTTTAATTTTTAAAGATTTATTTTATTTAGTTTTAGAGAGAGGGGAAGGGAGGTAGAGAGACAGGGAGAGAAACATCGGTATGTGAGCGATACATCAATATCTGGCCTGCAACCCAAGCATGTGCCCTGACTGGGAATCGAACTAGCGACCTTTTGGTTTGCAGGTCAGCACGCAATCCACTGAGCCACACCGGCCAGGGACACTGAGTTCATTTTAATGCTAAAAATGCTACAAACAACAATATCAAAGAAAATTGAGGAAAACAAACTGATTCCCCATAGACTAAAATTTTACCACATTTGCAATTCTAAATTTTCAACCTTAAATCTTTGTATGTTTTAAAGAAAAGTTTACATTCTATCTTAAGTATTCCCCCATGGTGCTTCCTGGTTATATTTGTTCAGGAAGTTCTGGACTTTGTGGCAGATAAAAGTCATAATCTTAGTGACATAACATGCAATAATAGAAGCTTACTTCCTGTTCATACTCATTGTCCACCTGTGTCTGTCATGTATGTGCTTGCCTGTGTATGTGTGGGCATTTGTCAGGGGGAAGGAATCCTGTCTTTGTAGTGACTTAGGCATCTCAAGGCAGATGGAGGCTCTGCTTATCTTCAAGATATGGCTCTCAGTGTTGAACTGGGCAATAGCATCAATGGATGGAAAGAAAGAATGTGGAGGAGGGTCATGGGAGGGGTTTATATGGGCCAAGGAGAAAGGTGTGACATCACTTCTGGTCAGTCCCATTGCCACATCTTACTGCAAAAGAGCTTGGGCTAGCCCGATGCCCAGGAGCAGAGGGAGATGCCTTGGTGAACAGTTAGTATCTGCCATTTTAATAGTCATGGTTTGCTTTGCAGTAGTTTCATATAGCTTATTCATCTAAAATGGCATGATTGAGTTTTATCTTTTTCCCTATTTTTGAGCATTTGTATGAAGGGAGACCCTTATAATAACCAGAATAATCTCCTGAAAGGCAGCACATTGCAGTACAGGCTTTTGCCGCTAGGTGAGCATTCTAAGAGCCCATCTGTGTCAGTGGACCAGCTGGTGGTGTTGTGAGAGTCTGTGTTTGGCTTTAGTGAATTTTTTTTTTTTTTTTAAAGTCTCTTCAGGGCATGTCCCTATTACATGATGGGTGATTTACTAGCGCACCTGCCCACACCAGTGTGTGTGCAGCAGTTTTTGACCCAAAATGCATGACCTTGTGCCCCACCCTCCCTATTCCCCCTGATCTTGTCCTGAGTGACTTTGTTTCCTCAGATGAATATAGTCCTCAAAGGGAAACGTTTTTGCCAATATGGAAGAGGTAAAACAAAAAATCGGAGAAGTACTAAAAGGCATCAAAATTAATAAGTTCAAAAACTTTTATGCAGTGGAAAAAATGTCTTGATAGGTATATTGTATCAAATGGAAAGTACTTTGAAGGAGACTGAAGTTTAAACATGTAAGAATCAATACACAATTTTTAATAAGTAAGTTCTGATAATTTTGGGTCCCCCCTTGTATTTCTAATTTTGGCTATTTTGGCATCTGTTTTCATGACTATAAATATGTATTTCTATTGAATTATCTTTTTAAGTAATTACAGTATTGTGATTACTGGATAAAACAGAATTTCTTTATGGTTTTACCATGTTACATCCATAAGTAATGTACAACCTATTTACAAGTCTCCAGGAAAAAAACCTAAATCCCTTGAGGGAGTAAATAAGTACATACTATGGTGATTAAACTTTCAAAGATCTTTTAGCAGTGGTCCACCCCAGGAACTGTTAACAAAAACTGAACAACCAGGGTATTGAAGATGTTATTTTGTTTGGTAAGTCAGATCAAAGATAGGAAACCGTGGTTGAAAACAAACAAATTTCTTTCCTGAGTCCAGAATTTTGAAATCTGTAGTGTTATTTCTAAGGCATATTTCTATAAATTAAAAGAGCAAATGAAGTGGATGGCAGAAAGGATTATTGGGACACAGGTTAGAAGATGTTGACATCTGTGTTTTCAGTGGTCTGGGTCCTGGCTTTCTTCTCTTAAATGTGGATATTGAACAAAGTAATATATAAGACCCTTTCCAACTTGGACATTTTATGGTGTTAAGAGACTTTTTACAGAAAATTATTCAAGTTTTCTGCTGATGCTAAACTTCTCCAGTTTTTGAAAGGTCGTGGCAGCCAAGTTAAATTATAGGGGAAGCTTTTAAGGCTAAGGGAGCAGAAAAATGGCAAATGACTTTTGAAATGGGCAAGAGTAAGATAAGGCACGATGAGAGAATAACCCACACTGTGTGTACAGTAATGACTGCTTGCCTCTCTCTAGTAAGACTCTGGGAAGGTGTCTGGGGGTCATCATTGACTACTGCTCTGTAAAGCATTTACTGAAAACCTCGGGGGTCTGTCTATCAGTCTTAGAATTTAATCTCAACTCTGCTGTTACTTGTTTTATGACCTTGGGAATTTCTTAAAATCCCTAATCTCTAGTATTCTGATTTAGATACTGGAGGTGATAATATCTATCTTTGGAATTAAGGGAAACTGAAATTTAAAAATGTAGCATAGTGTTTGGCACTTGTAATGGACTTGCTAACTGGTAGATTTTGTATTGTTATGGCTGCAGCTAAGAGGACAAAGGACACGTTGGGCAAAATTAAGAAGGAATTTGGCAATATCATGTAAAACATGGGGATTAAATGAGCCAATTCATGTGCAAGTGTTTAGCACAATGCTTACACATGACACATAATCAGTTGAGGTTGGTAGAATCTGATTCACTAGAGAAAGCTTGGATGTCAGGGGAATACTTTAAATGTAATAAAAAAGAAGGCAATGTTTTATTTTGATATATAAAGTGATCTTCAGAATCATTTTACTGATTTTGGCCCACATTTTTCTTAATAATTAAAAAATTTGATGCCATGTACTTTCATTTTATAGCTAGGGTTTAGACTTACGGAGGCCTCTAATGTATGGTTGCATGTAACTAAGTACTTGGCCTTGACAGTGGTGCATAAACAAAACCTAATTCTTTGTCTTTCCTGCTTGATATACATTAGTCAATGTTGGCTTATTGATCAGAGCAACAAAGAAATTAGGTATTATGATACAGTTCATTTATGGTAAAAGGTTTAATATTTACATGCTCTAAGATTGTCACGTGCTGTTTTTACTGGAATTTGGTTACTCTATTTTCTTTTCATTGTTCAGTCTTGCCAGCTTTCCCAAGCACTAATTTACACATGTGGTAACCTTAATCATGTTTTTTCAATACATTTTCAACGTGAAAAGATAGTTTTGATTTGTTTCCTATTCGCTTGAGAGAATGAATTTTAAAAACAATAATTAAGTGCTAGGCTATTCCTGGAACTGCAGCCTGGTTCCTTTTCAAATGTATCTGATCCGAGAGTTTCAGCAAAAAGCATAAAAGGAAAACCAATGAGAAACAGGACAGATGACAAGTGCTATGTTGATGTTAAGTAAAGACAAGCAAACTGTGACCTGAGTGTGCTGGTCTCTGGGGAGCTGGCTTTGGAGCTTTTCTGAGTGTTTGGTTTTTCTGTGGAATTTTCCCTCAATCATATTGGTAAAGGCTGGATTACAACCGAGAATGCAGAGATTAATGGCCTGTTATAACTAATCCACTAAACCCCTACTCCTGTTTCTCTTAAATTGATTGAATTTAAAGAAGCTGAAGATAGACCCATAGCAGCTAGCCTGATATTAGATCCCAGTGAATTAATGAGACCTAATAGCTCTAAGTACATGTAACCAAGAATCATGGAGCCTTCATAGAACATAGTCAGGTTTTGCATTAGGGAATTCTTTCATGAGTTGCTTATTAAATTAGATTCCAAAGTGTTGTTTCATAATCTTTTTTTTAAGAGAACATTTTCACATGATTACATTTAAAAATTATTAATATAAACCAATTTTAAGTAATTTAGAGAAAAAGAGAAAAAGAAACAGACCACCCGTAATCTTATAATCTGAATACAACTGTTGTGAACAGTTTGTTCCCCTCTAGGTTTTTATTGGTAAGCATCTTTATTTAGTTGAAATGGCATTCCACTGTGCTGTTTGAACAGAAAGTCATGTGAGATAAATATATGGTCTGTGTGCATTAAAGCAAGGCCCACCTAAAATGTAGACAAAAACAATGTGAAAATAATTACATACATTGATGAATAAATAGGGCATAGTTGAAATCACAATTTTATGCTAACTTAGTGAGCTCAAATTGAAAAAAAAGTTGAACAGAATTAATATTTCTAAATCTTTAATGATGAATCTGTTGCTCTCAAAAAAAGTAGTAGAACAATAAAAGGATGAGAAATATAATCATAGTATTTGAGGAGGTTTTGAGTAGAGAAACAGTGAAAGAGACAAGTTAGAAATGAGTATGTGTTAAAAAGTTTCATCTACCTCTTACAACCCAGAAATATGTTTAAATGTACTGAGGAGCCATTTAGGTGAGTGATTAAGAACTTACACAGAAGCAAACCTAGGTTTAAAGCCATGCTCTGCCTCTTCATTTATGTGGCTCTGGATAGGTTAACACCTGCATCTCGATGTTCCAATCTGTGAAATGGGGATAAAAAATAACCACGTCAATTATATTTCATGTGTTCAATGACATATGAAAGGAAGGCATTAAGTATGTTATTGTCCAGCAGATCATAATAGCTTCATAAATGTGACCCATTAGCAACACCATATTCATAATATGCAAGATGCAACCAGCCACATCGTATTGTAAGGGAGGAAGATTGCTTTATAGAGATGTTGTACTAAAAACTCAGAAACCTTCCAGACCTCCCTATGACTCTACAAAAAGAGTCCACGTCTGATGTCGGAAGAGTCCACACTGTCAATACTGATGTTTAAAAGCCTTCTATGATGCCCCATAAACCCCTTTCTGACCTGACTCCAATTTGTCCCCTCACCTCGCTGTGAACATACCTTGCACATACTTACCTGGGCCTTGGTTGATGTGCATCTCTCCACCTGGTTTTCCACCTGAGTCATACCCATCTCACGGATTCAGCTAGTGGGCTCCTTCTTTGTGAAAGTTGTTGCCATCAGTCCGTCTGCAGGGTCTCTACACCCCGTGGGCTCTTCCTGTCTCCAGAGCTGCTCATCGCCCACTTGCTTTCCTTCCTCCATCCAATGGAAAACTCACTGGGGTCAAGATTCATCTCCTGTCCTCACTCCTAGCACAACACACTAATCCGTTAGGTTTGACTCTGCACTCTATATGATAATTACAATATTCCAGGTAGTATTTGTTAACTTATTTCCTGTACCTCAACTCATCTACTTTCTCCTATAGATATGATGGCTCAGGACAGGGCTCAGCCACTGACAGCCCATGGCCCAAATCTGGCCTGCCACCTAGTTTTGTCAGCAAAGTTTTCCTGGAGCTCAGCCATGCCCATGTGTTGTCTGTGGCTGCCTTGGCACCCAGCGGCAGAATTCGGTAGCTGCAACAGAGACTCCATTGCCCGAAATGCCCCAAATACTTAACTGCCTGGCCCTTTGCGGAAGAATTTTGTCATCCCTAATGCAAATGATAGATTTCAGTGCTTCTAACAGGTAGACGAATGAACTGGGTGCCAGCACAATCCATTTCCTCAATGGCAGATTGTCTAAATTTTAGGTGAAATATTTGTAAAAAGTGCTTTTAAGCCTTGAGACTTTATGCACTTCAGCATTAGCTTCACTTCTGTGACTATCTTGTTGGCAGATTTTACTGCCCCCAAGGGAGTTCTTTATACCCGTACCACTGTCAGAAACCAAAAAAAGGAATCTCGGCCTGAGCTGGTTTGGATCTGCGAAGCTCCCTTTGCTGTCAGGGGAGCCAGGTGACACTGTGAGCCAGAAGCCACCCTCCCTCTAGGGATGGTTTGTGCTGGGGGTGACAGCTTGGCAGGGAGGGCGCATGCTTTCTGCGAGTCCAGTTCTGCCAGCTCTTTGGAAAAAAATCACCTCTGCTTTTGGGGATGTGAAGGTCAGACTGCATTCGGAAATAAGAACGTCACCTGGAAAGACAAGCAATTTCAGAAATGACAACCTGAAAAATCAAACCTTCCCCCGTGATGATTGAGCCGGGCCAGGCGCGTAACCTGAACCTGGATGGGTTTCTGCACTTGGATAGAGCGTTTCCTCCCCCAAAGCAAGCCGAGTGAGCCTTGTGGAGCTCCGGGAGGGGGTGGCGGGCCTCCCCGGGCAGAGGAGGAAATTGAAGTCAAGAGGCAGCGGCTTAGCCCGGCCACAGCAGGCACGGGGTTAGGCGCGGGCCCTGCAGGACTCATGGGCGCCGGTGGCCAGCCCTCTTCCACGTGGCATTTGCAGGGAGAAGCCCCGAAAGCAGATTTCAGGATGCTGCTTGGCAGAGGCTCTTCTGAACTCGAGAGCAGGGCTTGGCAAGCAAATTGTTTTCATGAAGCCGGGAGCGAGAAATGATTCTTGCATTTTCCAAAGGGGGGGGGGGACTCAAAAGAAGACGACTATTTTATGACACATGAAAATGATGTGAAACCACATTCTGCTCCATGCATAACATTTAATTTCAACTCAGCCACATCCATTCATTTATGCAATCGTCTAGTGGCTGTGTTCACAAAGCCTGAAATATTTACTATCCGGCCCCTCACAGGAAAAGTTTCTGCCAACCCCTGCTCGAGTGCGTGCAATATAGTAATTAGAATCACTTTATTAATTAAAGGATAATACGTATAAAATGCACTCATTTTAAATGTGGTGTTTGGTGAGTTTGGAGGAAGAAGAGGTACCATGTAGCCACCAACGTACAGAGCATGGCCATCTTCTCCCCGATTTCCCTGGTCCCTTCCTGGGGTTTCGCTCTCCCGTTCTCTGAACTCCGGCAACCACCTGTCTGATCTCTGTCAATAGTAGCAGCTTGGAATTGTTTGTTTCCTGAGCATTTTGAATCACCAGAGACTGTTAAAGAAGGGTGGTAGTGTGAAAACATGTCTTTTTTTTTCTTTCATTGGATAATTCCTAAATTCACTCCAAACACCCACTCTGAACAGCCACTGTGTGGAGTATTAGTAGCTAAGAAGCACTATGCAAAGACTTTTTCACCTATAATCCTTATAAGAGAGTTCTTATCCAGCTCCCATTTTACTGAGGGGAGGAAGAGGTGCCCACCTAGGTTAACTGCTTGCTGAAGGGTGCATGGCTGATAAGCTATAACCTAAGATTTGAACTCTGGTCCTATCTGAGCCCAGAGTGTGAGCTTGGCCACCCGCACCGCACCCTTATCCAGTCTTCTCCACAAGCCTAATGGGGGAGGAAGTATCAACATGTTACAGAAGAAGGAATCTCAGAGAGGTTAAGTGACTGGTCCAAGTCACACAGCTACTAATTGCCAGAGTCAGGGTTTGAACTTCCAGGCAGAAGGCACGGAATGGAGAACAACTGAAAACTATTAGTTGGGAAAATCCCCGTGTCCTACAAAAAGCCATGGATGAGTTGGCTACTGTAGATAATGCAGGTGGGGTGGCGGGGTCGGTGGGGAGGAGAGCTAGGAGAGGGAGAGCTGTCTTAAGTCAGATGTACTTTCTCAACTAATGGATGGGGAGATAGTCCAGGACTATTTATTTAATATAAACAACGAGTGGTGGTAAAGTGCTTTGAAAAACCCTGCGGGAGACGTTCATGCTGACCGGCATCAATAATCAAAGCCTCTCTTCTTATCCCTTCACAAACAACATTGTATCTACATCAGTCTGTTTAGACCAAGAAGAGAGTGGAAATCAAAGTTGAGAGAGGAGAGCTGCGTGGGGTGTTCTCTTTATCCCTCCTCCTCACCCACTTGCCGTTACATAAGATGGCGCCACCTACCAGCCTCTAGTTTGAATGATTGCGCTGCATGTCTTCAGGGCCTTTTAACTAACCACTTGGCACTTAACAGGCACCCAGAAATACTGCTTGTTGTTCTAACTTTCTAGGAGCACGCCATCTGTGGGCTTTTCTTACGACTCAGGTCAGGAAGCTATGGCCACCAGATCCTTAGTTACACATAACAGAACCCTATCAAGATGAGTATAAGAGGAAAAGAAATTCATTAAAGCATTGAGGTCTCACTGTATGTGGGGGTGGGCCAAAGAATCGGAATTGAAAGCTACAAAAATGTGCTGTGGGATCGTTTTAGAAAAGACCCCTGGCTCCTGCCACCCCTGAGCAGGGACAGCCTAACCCCATCACTGATGTCGACTGGTCACTGACTCCCCCTGTGTCCAGAAAGCTGGACCGTTCTTCTACTTACCCTACCAGAAAACGAGTTCTACATCAGACCTACTTCCTCACGTTGTTCACTTCAGAACTGAAGTCTCAGGCATGTGAGGTTGGCCAAATTCATTCACATGCTTATGCCCTCTGTAAGGTCAAGTTCAGGGTTCTGCTTGGGTGGGATTGACCACTAAAGGCAGGAACTACTCCAAACATAATGGGCTGGCTGAAGAATGACCCCCTAAAATATCCTCGTCCTACTCTTGGGAAGCCGTGAATATTCTACCTTTCACGGTAAAAGGGATTTTGCAGATGTGATTAAATTAAGGATCTTGAGGTGGGGAAAATATTCTGGATTACCCAGGTGGGCCATGTCATTACAAGGGTCCTTATAAGAGTGAGCCAGGAAGATCAGAGTCAGAAGAAGATGACAGAAGCTGAGACAGGAATGATGTGTTTTGGTAGTGGAATACAGGGCCTATGAGCTAAGCAATGCTAAAGGTCCCTAGTAGCCAGAAAAGGCAAAGACACAAATTCTCCCCTAACGCCTCAGGAAGGAACACAGGCCTGCTAACACCCTGATCTTTGCCTCCCAAGACCAACTTCAGGTTTCTGAACTCCAGAATTATTAAGATAGTCAGCTTGCATTGTTTAAAGCCAGTCCATTCATAACAATTTGTGACAGCAGCAATAGGAAACTAATACATATAGGGAAAACTGTTCCAAATGTGATGGGAAACCAGAAAGCATGACCAATGTCCAGGAGAGCAGCATTGAAGGGAAGCTAGAAAAATTGTTTCCCACATTCAATTCCTGGTTTCCTTTCTGTGCCCTTTGAGAGCATTCTCATGCCGTCCTGAAGGCTGGGTGAACAAGCTGACTACATTGCTTGTGATTATTCAGCTTGTTCACCTACTTTATTCCTTCTATGATTTATTCAACAAATGTTCTATTCATTAAATAAATATTTACTGAAGTGCCAAGCACTGTGAAAAATCATATGGTTACAAAGGAAAATCAGAGAATAAGACAGAGCTAGCAGTCAAGAAGAGCAGAGACACTGGTTTTAGATCTAATTGATTTTCAGTTGTCTCTGTATTATCAAATCCTGCCAAAAATCTGCGATTAGGGTGGTTTGCAAGGATAGGAGTTAGGCTGTCCAGATGATTACAGAAGAGCCCCAGCAACTTGATAAATAAAGGCATTATAACTGGAATGAATAGATTTCAAGTGGGTGTCTTTCAGAGTAGTAGGAAACACTTGCTGAGAGCTTGCTCTGTGTTAAATATAATGTTAAGTATTTTATGTGCTGTATTTTGATATAATTGTCAAATCAACCCCATCAGGTATAGACAACTATCATTCCCTTTTTACTGAGCCTGAGAATATATGACTAAATTTACATTGCTAGGGAAAAGAGCCCGGGTTGGAGCTTCAGGCCCTCTGACTCCTGGGTGCTAGAGATTCACATCAAGATCCTCAAATAAGTGGACCTCACAATTTAGTAGATAAAATAAGCTATGGGAATGCAGACAAAGAGTTACATAACTTTCCAAGTCGACTGATCGAAAAGGGAAAACCCTCATTTGTATATACCAGTTTCTGGTCCATTTGGTTAAATATTATAGCAGTTTACAACTAAAGGAGAAACAACCCCTTTGTTGCTTTTACTAATTTAGGCACAGAATACATTCTAGATTATTTCTTTCATTGTTTAAATCCTCACCTGAGGGTATATTGATTGATTTCCGAGAGAGAGCGAGAGATTGATTGATTGAGAAAAACAAACATTGATCAGCCGCCTCCTTTACTGCTCCAACCTGGAACTGAACCTGCAACTTAGGCATGTGCCCTGACCAGTAATTAAACCTGTAACCCTTTGGTGTACAGGACCATGCTCCAACCAACCAAGCCATCTGGCCAGGGCCATTCTAGATTGTTTCAATTTTATAATCATATTACATAAGGGATCTCTGTCATACCCTCTCCTTTCTCCTTGCATTCACCAATAGCTGTAAGCTCAGGCCAAGGCTTTGGTCAATATGATTTCCACTGATGCTCCTTGAAGCCTTTTTTAGCAAGTGAGAGAGTCAGAGGTATAGCCCTTCAAACTGGCGTGCCTCTCTGCAGTGGCCCATCAAGAATCCACAGAAAATGTTGAGGCCAGGCTGCCCTGCTTGCAAAGACATGCCGATACCACCCACCACCCCCAGGTTGAGTGGGTGGGGTATGTCAGATCTCTTGACCACTGAGCAGGGAGCTCCGTCCTACCCAAATGGCACCCCAGTGTTGCGTTACCAGGTCCTGGGAGCTGCAGTGTGCCGAGTTCCTGCTGAGCAGCCCTGCTGACAGATGGTGTGCCTTGCTCATTAAGTCAGGATCCTCTTCACTCCCAGGGCCTCGGGCAGGTTGGGAAACAGCCGTGGTGGTGTTTTCTAATGCTGAATGGTCTGCAGCTCAAGAGCGTGAAGATAAATACTTCATTGTGCAGTCACTAACGGGACCCTTACTGGGTCTGTTCCCTTCCCGTTGACAGAACACATTTAGAAAAGTGAGATGAAGGCGCCCAGCTCCCCCACCCATCACTCTCTCTTGTCCTAGACAAGCTTGGTCCTTTTCTCTCAGACTTGTCTCCACGTAGTGTTTTCACCGGTTACGTACTATATCCTGAACCAAAAAGAGCCCGTCTTAGTCCCGTGTTTAGGGTATAAGTTTGCCTTTGAGGCAGTATTGTGCAAAACTTAGGCCTTGGAGCACTGTTGAAGGGAAAGACAACAAACGGGCCATGCAGAGTGGGGTGCTGATGGAAAGCAGCGTGGCTTCAACACGGATAATAAGTTGGTGACAGAACAACCATGTTAACAAGTTGCGTATTTATCTTAGGACAATGGGAAGCCGTGAGAGGGCTTCAAGTTGGGGAGGAGGTGTCTCATGATCTCACTGGAGGCTTAAGAAGACTCCTTCGGCCAGAATGGAGCATCGACTTTGTGGGGGGTGGAATGGGGGGAAGTGCGGTGATGAAGGCAGGTAACCTTGAAAGGGGGCCGTCTGGAGACTTCGGTGGCGCCCGAGTTGGAGATGGAGGGAAACCGATGAAGGATATGATGAGCAGTGGAGAGTCCGGGGCTGTTCAGGGCATGGCTCAATGGAGTTTAATAAATTGTATATAGCGGGAATAAGGGAGAATGGTGGACATAGGTGGAAGTTTGCCAGATGGGTAGAGAAGTGGGGCTTTTCCGGCAGGGTTAATAACATGCGCCCTAAAAAAGCCGCAGGTGCTGGGAAAACAGTGTTCCCTAAATGTCAGCCTGAACCGGTTCTGAGCTGTGACTGTTCGTTTCGCCCCTCATGACCACCGTCTGCATTTCTCTTCCAAAATCCCGAGGTCGCTTCTTCCACTGTCCCCTCTGCTTCCGTTCGCCCCTCTGCTGACTCTCGATGAAACTCTCCATTGTGGCTCTCTGACAGTTTCTCCCCTGCTTTGCTAACCACTTTAAAAAAGAGACGTTTAAAAGCCTGCTGTGGGTCTCCAGCAACGTTATCGCTGTCTTGCTGTGTGCATCTATGCTCCCTGCCCAGAGGACCGGCGCCCCGCTGCCTGGAGCCCAGGGGCCTGGGAGGCTCACAGAGAAGTGTACCCTGGGGCTCTGTTCCCTGAAGGCTTGGTGTCTGCTCCCCGGGGTCAGCCACCTGCTAGGCGCCTGCCTTCAGCAAAGGCTGAAGGCCAGATGGCTCACTCACCAACAGAGAGAGGCCTGGACAGGGAGGGAGGCAGCCTATTGAAACATGGATCAGGTCCAGCCTGACTCCCAGCTTTTTTACATTTTCTTCCTTTGATGCCACATGACCCTTATCTGCATATGCAGCCTGCCCATGTTTCTCGGGGCCATTCCTGAGCAGAGGGAGGCCTGGTTTGAGCTATGTCATCCCATGTATTTGGGCTCTGCTCCAAGGTACCCTGGCTGCCGTCTTGCTGGTCCTGTGCCTCAAATGAGTCATGAGATTTCACCCGATTCCCCAGTTTGTGGCTTGGTCCTGCTGAGAGACCCGCTTCCCTGCACATAGTGACCTTCTTTCTGCAGGTATTCCATAGGGACTGGGGTATCTCTAGCTTTAGGTGTAGTGTTCTCCCTAAAGCTGGTTCGACTACCCACTGACTAAGCTCACTCGAACCCACTAGCCTGAGGTTGTCAGAGTCCTAGGAAGAGATGCTCGATTCTGAGTATCCACTGAGCCTTTATTCTTCATTGCTGCACACAAGTCAGGAGGCCAGATAGCAGACGTTGTTCATTCTATTATGAATAATACAGCAGTTAACGTGCACCTGCTTTGCCCCTGTCTGTGCTAAGCACTTGGCCGTTGGCTCACAAAGCATCACAGTGGCTCCAGGAGAGGGGTGCTTCTCTGTACAGGGCTCCAGCTGAGACAGCCTCTCTCCCGGGCCCTTTCTTTTCATCAAAATGCACTTGACTGCCCCAACCAGAGCATGTCCTCTTGCCGTCACATGTAGTGCTTTTCCGGCCCAAGCAGCCTTCAATGGCATCTTCCTCAGGGTCTGCGTCTTCAACGCTTCCACAGCTCTCATGGGCAAATCTTGCTCCAGTCCGAGCCCCTCCTCCGTAATTGGACAGTGGCCAATCAAGTAATTGGATCATGTGCGGCTGAATCTCAAAATGATCGTAGTACGGACTTATGGACTCTGAAAGGACCATTAGTGTCAAATTGTATACCAAGCAGCCAATGAATATTTATTGTGTAATATTTCCATGCTCAGCTGTTTTCAGCACTGTCAAGGGATTGCCTGGGAAAAGAGGGCTTGGTGGTTAACCCCATAGACCCTAGAACCAGGCTGTATAGACTTGAGTACTTGCCTCACCACATTGTATCTACATGA